>VDFB02056351.1:29266253-29322294 GCA_007258455.2 Sequoia sempervirens
GGGTTTACAGTTTATAGTTTAAGGGTAGAGGGTTTAAGGTTGAGAGAGAGAGTTAGATAGAGGGGTTGATGGTTTTAGGGTTTTAGGGTTTACAATTTACATTTTAAGGGTTGAGGGTAGAGGGTTTAAGGTTTAAGGGTTTTAGGGTTTAAGGGTCGAGGGTAGAGGGTTTAAGGTTTAGGGTTTTAGGGTTTTAGGGTTCAACGATCAAGGGTTGAGGGTAGAGGATTTAAGGGTCAAGGGTTGAGGGTAAAGGTTATAGGGTAGAGGGTGTAGGGTTGAGAGAGAGAGAGAGAGCGGTTGATGGTTTAGAGAGAGAGACATAAAGAGTGAGAGGGTTAAGGGTAGGGGGTAGAGGGTTGAGGGTAGAGGGTTGAGGGTTGAGGGTGTAGGTTTGAGAGGAGGGAGGGTTGAGGGTTTAAGGGTTTTAGGGTTTAAGTGCTGAGGGTTGAGGGTTGAGGGTAGAGGTTAGAGAGAGATAGAGAGGGTTGATGGTTTTAGGGTTGAGGGTAGAAGGTTAAGTGTAGAGGGTAGATAGTTTAAGGGTTGAGGGTGGATGGTAGATGATATAGGGTAGAGGGTTGAGGGTTGAGGGTAGAGGGTTTAGGGTTGGGAGAGAGAGAGGGAGGGTTAAAGGTTTTAGGGTTTATTGTTCACAGTTTAAGGATAGAGGTATAGGGTTGAGGGAGAGAGATAGGGGGGTTGATTTTTTTAGGGTTTTAGGGTTGATGGTAGATGGTTTATGGTTTAGGGTTTTAGGGTTTTAGGGTAGAGGGTAGAGTGTAGAGGGTAGAGGGTAGAGGGTTGAGGGTTCAGAGAGAGAGAGGGAGAGGGTTGAGGGTTGAGAGAGAGAGAGGGTTGAGAGTTTTAGGGTTGAGGTTTTAAGGGTTTACGGTTTACAGTTTAAGGGTAGAGGGTAGACAAATCTATTTCACTCCAACCCCTCTCCCATTGTGAGGTCTTTCCCCCCACCCTAACTGGATAGCTCTCTATCCCTCTCAAGTATCTATCATTGTCAGGTCTCAGTCCCTACCATGTTACTAGGACTAATTTCTCTCACTCATATCCCCTCTCCCTCTATCTCAAGTCTCACTCCCTTCCTATTGATATTGTTAAAGTATTTCAAAACACCAAATTTGGCACTCTCCAAATTTGGCGAGTTCCAAATGTATTTTTTACCTTGAAATGGTAAAATAGGGGTTGACCCCATGACTCAGGCCCACATGCTTCTACTTTTTTCTTGTTCAACATTTTATTCGATAGAGAAATGCCTTTTTTATGTAGTTGACTCCCTGTTGTGCCAATCTATGCTTGATCCATCACCTTTTTGCCACCAGTTTGCATGCTAGACAACATAGATGAAGACATTTTGAAGTTTCTACATCATTTTACATTATATCAGGTAATATATTCATTTTGGTAATATTGAAATGTTTATATTTAGTATGTTTGTTTATTTTTGACAATAATCTAAATTCCTTTAATGATTTTATTAATCATAACAATTGGACATATACTTCAACATTGAATTAGATGGGAGTTGCATAAAAAAGATTAATTTTTATGACTTTGAAGAAAAAAATGAAAACCATGAGATAATTTAAATGAATTCATGTTTAAACTTATATAAATGACATCAAATTAACATAAATTTTCTTATGAATTCTATTTTCATTGCTTATAGTAGTCCATTTCCAGCATGCTTAGATAAAGAAATTCAACTTAACAAAAAAAAAATAGTTTTGTTTTAACAATTTATAGGCCATTCATTTGATGATTTTATTAATCTTCATTGTTATACATAGAATTGATCATTAAATTCATTATTACTGAAGGTTGTGGGAAAACTTTTTTTTTCAAGTAATTTGGAAAACCTAAGAGCTTTCATCAATGTTAATGTGCAAGTTTAATTTGGAAAACCTAAGAGTGTTACAAAGGGGCCCTATTTTAAACTCCTCCTCAATCCCAAAACTCAATGGGGCAGCAAGAAAAATTCAAAAAAACCTCCAATTTCACCATTTGTTTCTAGTGACACACTTTCAAAGACATCTAAACAAGAAACCCTCATTTTAGGAAATTTACATGGGGGTTGATTGAAAAACTATACCCCAGACCTTGTCTAGCCCAACCATAACTTCAAACACCCTTAATTATGTTTTCATATGCTTATAAGTTCATTCACAAGCCTCTATCATCAATATTTCTCCAAACCCTAGTTCAAAACCTCCATTTTCAAGCAAAATTTTCACAAAAGCCTTCAGGACAAAAACAAAAAAAGTGTTCAAACATCTTCCTTGCTCCAAAGAACCATGAACACACCTAAATCATGCCTTACTAAGCCATCCACCAAGTTACAAAACAAAACAGTGGGTGGAATGGCTTAAAATGTCATTTTCTTACACTCAAAACCCTTAAAAACAGGGTATTTAGACTAGTCCTCTATAATTTCATTAATGTCATTTTTACAACCTTTCCTTCCTATCTTCCACAAAATCACCTATTCTTCCTTGTAGGTTTTCAACAGAGGTTTTTTGGCCTCAAAACACCATTAGGTTTCTTTGGCACAACTTTGCCAAAACAAAGCACCTATGCTATCGTAGACCACAAATTAGGTCACTTTTACAAAGGGGACCAATCAGAAACTCCTCCTCAATCCAAAAAATCAATGGGGCAGCAACAACCAGTCAATAAAACCTCCAATTTCACCATTTATTTGGAGTGACACACTTTGAAAGACATGTAAATAAGAAACCCTCATTTTAGGCAATTTACATGGGGGTTTATTGAAAAACTATATCCCAAACCTTTTCTAGCCCAAACACCACTTCAAACACCCTTAATTATGTCTACATATGCTTATAAGTTCATTCACTATCCTCTATCATCAATATTTCACCAAACCCTAGTTCAAAACATCCATTTTCAAGCAAGATTTGCACAAAAACCTTCAGGACAACAACACAAAAAGCCTTCAAACAATTTCCCTACTATAGAAAACTATGTACACACCTAAATCATGCCCTACTAAGCCATTCCTCCAAGTTATAGAACAAAAAAATGGGTGGAATAGCTTAAAATGTCATTTTCATACACTAAAAACCCTTAGAACAGGGTATACAAACTGGTCCTCTGTAATTTGTCTCTAAAATGCACAAAAACAATTGAAATCAATTGAAAACAATTAAAATGGTCCTACTGCCTACAAGAATCACTCCATGAAAGATCAAAAAATTCCAGTACGTAACTGTAGAGATCAAAGAAACTTCAATTCTTTTGGAAAATACACAAAAACAAAGGATGTTTCAATTACTTCTCTTCTCAAAAGTACATGCCAATCTCTCCTTGAAAATGAAATGTAATCAACAATATGGATATGTTTGAAAAAATTCATTACAAGTTCTTTTCTTGTGTTATGGAGGTAGATTTATGTATGAAAAATATTGTACATATAGACATGTTTGATAATTCCAAACAACTCACTACCTTCTTTCATAAAATGCTTTGGTGTGTTCAATAAAATGCAATGTAATCAGTGTTATCAATATGTTTCATAAAATGCATCACTTACTTTTGTTCTATGTGTGATCATGAATATGCAATATTCAATGTCATGTCGAGGAAATGACCAAAGCCTTTAACACCGGAAGAACGTGTAGTAAAAAATGCAAGGAGAAGAGAATAAAAAATTGCAGCTCGTGAAGCAAAAGAATTACAGCCCATACAATGAGAAATTCCCATGCAATCTAAGAGAGATGTAAAATTGGAAAAACAAAGGACACAAATGGACAAAGTTTGTGGAAGGATACAAATGGATCCCCAAGTTGGAGGCACATCATCAACCATAGTTGAAGTTCAATGCACATCTCCAATTGAAGACACACCAACAACAACATGTGGCCTTCCAAGTACATCGGAAATCACATCTACAGTTGAAAAAACACCATCAACAACATTGCATTTCAAAATTACATCAGAAAACACACCTCTATTTGAAGTCACTCCACAAACGACATCTCAAGTTGGAGGTACAACATTGTTTACATGTCAATCTCAAGGTATGTCATCAATTGCACCTTTGATTGAAGGTACACAATCTTTCCCTAATGTTGTTGACACAAATTTACATTTGAGAACTCCTCCTAGAGTTTTGCATAGAAAACCTAGTTTTTTGATTCATATTGATTCCAATGTTTTGAAATGGATGCTTGATAAGATGTCAAAACATACATGTCAAAGAGCTGCATAAAGGACATGGAGATTTTTTTTTAGAACCTAAGTGAGGGTGGAAGTTCCCAACTATTTGTTGAAATGATGAGGAAACTCAAATTTATGCCCACCATGAAGGCTCCTTGTCTGAGAGTTTCAAATGACTTAAGTAAAAATTCCATTGTAAAGAACTTGATGAGTGCATACGAGAGCGTGGATTCTACCTCACACACAAAGGATAGTTGTGCCACAAGATGTGTGATGACAACAACACTATTAAGTATTCAAACAAGGAACAAGCTGAACCATACAAAGATAAGTAAGTCTTTGAAAATAAGTAGATCATCTCTAATGAGAGTCAAAGGAATGCATGAAATATTGGAGGATCCAAATAGTAATGAATTATGGGAATTCTCGGGTACAGTGCCATGAAAAGATAAAAGAATTGCTCAAGGCTTGAGATCTTTAATAGTAGATTATTGGAAGGATAACACAAGGACCTCTCCTAATCAAAGAGATGTTGTAAGAAGGAGAATTGGTAGTAAAATTCATGAGCCACATCCAAAGAATTTTTTGGATACCACTCAAACCTAATTTTTTGCTGATTTTGTACAAAAATTTCTTGAAATTAAAATATGTCAAAGGTATTTTGAAATGCTAAAGCATTTTTATGTCAAAATAAATCACACGCACACACTACTTGTTTTTGTAGAGTACACATTTATTTTTCTAACCATTATGATGTTTATCAATGTATATGTGTAAATATGCATAATGACAATGTTTTACAGGAATGTAACATAAGGCCTCCACCTAAATCCTCAAGGAATTCTTATCTTCCATTTTATGTGAAAGAGAGGATGGTCAAATTTTTTACAAGTCATGTTTGGATGGCACATGTGATCATTGTGGTGGCATGCAACATTTTCCAATTTTCCAACACATGGCTAGTACACACACAATTGGAGACAAAATTGTTGAATTTGGAAAATACAAGATAGTGGCCTATAGTCTAAAAGATGGGAAAGAAGCAAAGAAGTGTGAATTGGTTAGTGATAAGATTACAGTATATCAGTTTATGGTCATTTTATGTGATTAGGTGGTGTATGAGTATGCAAGGCATACGCATAGAGATCAAAGGTTGGACTCACAATTCAAGTTATGCAAGGACACATTTCCACTTCACAACATTGTTTCAGTTGTTGAATTTGTAGAGAACTACATACTACAACCACAAAACAAGGTGCAATCATAGTACTACAACTCCACGCAGGTTGCTATATTTCTGCATATAGCATTCATTCATTCCAATGATAGTACAAAGGATATCAGGAAAGTATTGAGGGAGTATCAATTTTAGATCAGTGATGATCGCACACATTCTACCGAGTTTGTTCAAAGTTGCTTTCAGATGTTCTATGTTGATTTGGATAGCAGGGGCATATCATTCAGTCAACATATCTATGGTCAAATAACACCAAAATATTTTACTGGTTGAGTAGGATGCATAGGATTAGTGGTGTTCAACATATGTGGAACTTCTCGGAGGCTGGGCATGGAAATGGGGAGCACGATGGAGTAGGTGCATGTATCAAAAGAGCCCTAACATGAGAAGAGTTAAAGTACAAAGACAGTGTAAAGTTGACAAATGCAAGATCAATTGTCGAGTGGTGAAATCATGCAATGGGTCTAGGTAGTCAATGTTAGAGTAATAAGTTATTATGCTTAATTAATTACATCACATTGATTAATTAATTAAGTCACTTATTCCTCTTTATTACTTAAGCTAAACTTAGGCACATTAATATTAATTAATTGATTAATTATTAAGTGTGCACACTAGGGTTTCATTTAGGGTTTCTTGATCTCCTTCATAAGGATTGATCACTTTGTAATAATCAATTCTCTTAATGCATTTTACACTTTGAGGTTCAGAGAACATCTTTTTGGTTCTTCATATCTTTTGCATGTGATAGGTATCCATCTTGCATGCAGGTGATCTTGGATTCTAATAGTCAAGGTAATTCTTTAGTTCATATATTTTTTCATTTAGTAGATGATACTAACATTGAAAAATATAAGGATTATTGTACACTAACATTGAGTGAGCTACACTCTTTTAGAAGCTCTAATGTAGGTACATGGACTATCCATATGTGGAAGATGGCATGCTTTTGTTTTGCATGTACACCTCAAGCATAAAATGACTGCAAGTCAACAAAGTGGGTTGATGAATGGTCTATAAGAAGTTTAACCTCACTTGACACTTATCAACTCCCAACGACTCTACAAATCATAGAGATGCAATCATTCGTTGACTTTGATCATGTATCTAACCTTGTAGAACTAGGTAATATATCTTACTTATAGGTTTTATTTTGATGTTCATTAAATACATCTAACAAGATGAACATATCAATGCAGGGCATGTATATGTGGTGATTGCAGATGAAGACAATGAAGAGGGTATAGATGATTACCTATGTCATTGTATTGAGGCCAAAAAGAAATTGGAGGCCCTAGTTATAGATGGAGAAAATATGGAATATCTTACAGGTTCGATTGTTGTTACTGGAACATGTCTCAAAAGGTACCCAGTTAAGAATGTTGCAGCTTGGTTGTTTGAGGACTTCAACATGCATCAAAATATTTCTCACTACTCAAACCTTGTCATCACCACCAATGTTCATTTGATCAAATATAAGGGTAGACCTAAGAACAAGAACTTGTGGAAAGTGCATGAGTTTGACCACGAGGCAATACTTGACACAATAAAGAGTAGAGCAGACCTGAATGGTTCCCTGGATTGATTGGTAAGTATGCACATTGAATTTTTAAAGTCATCTTATTGATCATTTCTTTATTTCAAGTGTTTAAGTTTGATTGTATAAGGGTTTTCAAAATTGTATTAATGTAGATATGCAAAATGATGGTTATATGCTGCTCTCTATTTGGTGTAGAGGCACCAAGCTTATGTGGTTGTCATTATGGTATGAAGTCTTTTTTTGGCTTGGATAAGGTCATATAGACCATTTATTGATGTAATAAGTCTATTTTAGTGGTTAATAGTGAGCTAGAAGGTTTTCGTTGCAATTTTTCTAAATTAGTGCAAAGTGTCATTTTTCAAATTTTGAAGTGCAAGAAATGCATAGTGGGGAAGTTGAATGGTCAGTGAAGGCCAAAGGTCACTTGTGGCATTGGTTTTCAATAAATTCTCAATTAAGGGAGTTGAATATATTTATGTGAATCTCGAATGAAGGAGTGTGTGGAGAAGAGTGGAAGATTTTGTACAAGCATTGATCAATAAAGCTCTGTTTTCTTTGTAAATATGAGTTTGTTTTTCTCCTTTTTATTGTTGTAGAAGTCAATTGCATGAGCCCATACTAAAGGGAATTGAATAAAAGTGTTTTTATTTACATAGAGGGATTTGTTAGCCATGTTTTGGTTTTTGTGGCATTGAAATCCATCTTTTTTTGAGCTCTTAGGGTGGATTTTACTATAGGCAGGTGTGGAAGTCTAAATTTCAAGTTTTGAGGTCAAGTGATTTAATTTGGCTCATTCCACCTAATTTATATACTATAGCTCAGTGGAATGAGTCCATTAGGTGGGTAGTATGCTAGAAGATGATTCTTGGAGTAGGGGAGATCATTTTGGAGTGATGGCATGTAGCCTTGGGTGTGAAAATGTGTGATTTTGAGTGAATATGAGTGCTTTTAGAGTGGGAATGGATGAAATCCTTTGGGGAAGTCATTTGTGAGAGTCTTTTGAGCATGTAAAAACATCATATGGTATTTTTGGTCTATTTTATGTGAGAGTTAATTCTAGGAAGAGTGATTTTCAATAAGGCTCCTTGGAAAACCTAGGTTTGGTGGCTTGATAGTGAGGGTTTAGTGGATTGGTAGCTTGGTGAGCAGGTGGAGCCCTGAAAATTATGAAATCTTAAGGTTGGTAACCTATTTAATGACTTTCCATGGTGTTTGACTTGATTGCAGGTGTTTGGGAAGGTGTCTCTTTAGAAAAGAGGCCTAATTGGCCTAGTTGCCCCTATGGTACAATGGGATTTTGGAGAATACATTGAAAAACCCATCTCCAAGCCTCTTGTGACCTTATGGCCACTTCAAACACCCTTGTATAAGCTTGCACATGCTTAATAATCCTTAATATTATGCTACCCCCAAACTTCACCCACTTTTAGTCTCAAAAACCTCAAATTTCCATTAAAAAATGCACTTCTCTCAACTAGGGCTTCATGCCCAAACATACACATGGCCTCCCCAATCCTTGCAAACCTTCAAAAAAATCAAACCCCACCAAATCTCACTAAAACCAACCGTTTCTATCCTTCTTCAAAACAATTTTTTAATCTGCTACTTCAACCCATGCCTTTTATGCCTGAATTCATGCATTATATACTTGCTTGTCATTTGAATTGTCATTAATGAAATTATATATTAACTTATATGTTTATCTTATTTTCCTCTTGCAGGAATAGGTGTTGGAACACTTGAAGGAGTAGGTGTTGAAACACCTCAGGGAGGAGGTGTCCAAACACCTGAAGGAGGTAAAGAAAAAGAGATTCCTAAAGAGGTATGTGTTTATTTTATTTTGTGTTTGGTAAATATGTTCCTATTACTGACAATTGTATGCTAACTTGTATCAATTTGATGTTTTTGTTCACATATATAGATTGAAATTGCAAAAGTTTGTATGATTGGTTCTTTGAGAGGGGCATATTCTAAGACTCATGACAGTTTGAAGAGACATATATATGAGGTAATAAAGATTTCAATTTAAGAGTTCAATTATAATTCAATGTATATTGATTTTGATGTTAATTATACAATTTTAAATTATATAATATAACTAATCTCAATTGTGGTTTGAATTTTTATTGTGCTACCTTCGGAGCCAAAGAGTGCTTCAAAGAGGCTCCATTTTGATGATCCACCAGTGGTTTAGGATGAGATATAGACATTTTGGCATGTATATTTTGAATAGATATCGAGATGGCATATGCCACATTTTGTAAAACTTTGTTTGAGTTGGCGTTGATGCCATTTTTGTAAATGGAAATGTACACTTGATTATTGGATAATTTGATATATAGAAGTTGAAAATTGAAATAATTTGTTCATCATGTGCATGTTTAAACTATTCAAAAATTTAATTTTGAGCAATGGTTAAGTATCAATGTACAATAGCATAAAAATTAATGGTTATATTATATAGTTGACTATAAAAAATAATGAATAATGGTTAAATTATATCATATATTGCTTAGTTATATTATGGTTAAATTATATAGTTTAAACAACTTTGAAGACAAGAAAAATGGTAAAATATAACATTTTAACTTTAAAGTTTGAATACACAAATGTCATTCTCTCACACTACATATTTCATATTGCATTATCATTACATATTGAAATTAAAAAAATATCATAGTTTTATGTTGATAAACATGCCAAAATGATGCAGAGTAGGGTGGAAAACTCTCAACAAACCAACTACCCTTTAATCTTCCTTCCAGACACAAAACACCATTGGACAGTCATGACCAAGGTACACCAACACTAAATCAACAATCATCTTCCAATGAAACACGCACAAACACTCCAAAACTCAAAACCCTCACTTTTGACAAGTTTCAAGGGGGTTTCAACATGACGTTACTCAAACACTGTGATGCTTAGAAAATTTTCATCTAAGCCTATTGGATTGTGTTGAGCCCCTCTACAATAACCTCTCTCAGTTTTCGCTATCTCAAAGGCATTTTCCTGTGGTGGCGAGATTTCACTTGGGGAAAAAGTTGTCAAATGCAAGTAGTGCAAAGTTGCAAAGTGGTGCAAATTTCATTCTACAACTCGTGTGACCAAAATAACTATTCCAATGCATCCAAGTGGGTATGTTTACACTAAGCATGGCTCTCTTTCACACCCAAATGTGCTGAATCACTCCAAGCTACGTTCAACTGGTTGAATCCCTTAAAAGTTTGAAGTGAAAAATGGTTGTAAACTTCATCATGATGTTACTCGGACACCATGATGCTTAGAAAATTCTCGTCTAAGCCTATGGGATTTTTTTTCCCCTCTATAATAATCTCTCTCGATTTTTGCTATCTCATAGGTGTTTTCTTGTGGTGACGATTTTTTGCTTGGGGAAAAAGTTGTCAAATATAAGTAGTGCAACTTTTGTTCTGCAACTTGTGTGGCCAAACTAGCTATTCCAACACATTCGAGTGGGTATGTTTATATTAGGCATGGTCCTATTTTGCACCCAAATGTGCCGAATCACTCTGAGCTATGTTCAACCGGCTGAATCCCTTAAGAGTTTGAAATGCAAAATGGCTGCAAACTTTAGCACGATGTTATTTAGACACTGTGCCGCTTAGAAATTTATTTTCTAAGCCTAAGGGATCAAGTTATGCCCCTCTACAATATTCTCTCTTGGTTTTCACTATCATGATGATATTTTCCTGTGGTGGTGAAATTTTGCTTGGGGAAAAAGTTGTCAAATGCAAGTAGTGTAAAGTTGTAAAGTGGTGCAACTTTCATTCTACAACTCATGTGACCAAAATAACTATTTCAACGCATCTGTGTGGGTACGTTTATGCTAGGAATGGTCATATTGTTCACACAAATGCACCGAATCGCTTTGAGTTACGTTCAACCGGCTGAATCCCTTAAGAGTCTGAAGTGTAAAATGGCTACAAAAATTCAACATGATGTTACTCATAAACTGTGATACTTAAAAACTTCTCTTCTAAGCCTATGAGATCATATTTTTCCCCTCTACAATAGCATCTCTCGGTTTTAGCTATCTTGGAAGCATTTTCCTGTGGTGGAGAGATTCTGCTTAGGGAAAAAGTTGTCAAATGCAAGTAGTGCAAAATTGCAAAGTGGTGCAACTTTTGTTCTGCAACTTGTGCAACCAAAATAACTATTCCAATGCATCTGATTGGGTACGATTACACTAGGCATGGTATTCTTTCACACCCAAACATGCCGAATCACTCTGAGCTACATTCAACTGGCTGAATCCATTAATAGTTTGAAGTGCAAAATAGCTGCAAACTTCAGCATGCATTACTCAAAAACCATGATGCTTACAAACATCTCATCTAATCTTATGGGATCATGTTGAGGACCTCTACAATAACCTCTCTCATTTTTTTCTATCGCAGAGGCGTTTTCCTATGGTGGCAAGATTTCACTTGGGGAAAAAGTCGAATGCAAGTAGTGAAAAGTTGCAAAGTGGTCCAAATTTTGTTCTGCAACTTGTGTGACCAAAATAATTGTTTCAAAACATCTGAGTGGGTACGTTTATGCTTGGAATCATCCTCTTTTGCACCCAAACATGTTGAATCACTCTGAGCTACATTCAACCAGCTGAATCCCTTAAGAGTCTGAAGTACAAAATGGTTGCAAACTTAAACATGATGTTACTCAGACATCGTGACACTTAGAAAATTATTGTATAATCCTATGGGATCATTTTGTGCTCCTCTACAATAATGTATCTTGGTTTTTTCTATCTTAGAAGTGTTTTCCTATGGTGGCGAGATTTCGCTTGGAGAAAAAGTTGTCAAATGCAAGTAGTGCAAAGTTGCAAAGTGGTGCAACTTTTGTTCTGCAATTCATGTGACCAAAATAACTATTCTAACATGTCTATGTGGGTACTTTTATGCTAGGAATGGTCATATTTCACACCCAAAAATGCCAAATCTCTACAAGCTACATTCAACCAATTGAATCCCTTAAGAGTTCGAAGTGCAAAATGGATGCAAACTTCAGCATACCGCTACTCAGACACTGCGATGCTTAGAAACTTCTCATCTGAATCTATGGGATCATGTTGTTCCCCTCTATAATAATCTCTCTCATTTTTCACTATCTTGGAGGCATTTTCCTGTGGTGGCGAGATTTTTCTTGGGGAAAAAGTTGTCAAATGCAAGTAATGCAAAGTTGCAAAGTTGTGCAACTTTCATTTTGCAACTCATGTGACCAAAATAAATATTTCAACACATCCAACTGGGTATGTTTATGATAGGCATGATCCTCTTTCACACCCAACCATGTCGAACCGCTCTGAGCTACGTTCAACCGGTTGAATCCCTTAAGAGTCTGAAGTGAAAAATGGCTGCAAATTTCAGCATGTTATTACTCAGACACCATGACACTTAGAAACTTCTCATCTGAGCCTATGGGATTGTGTTGTTCCCCTCTACAATAACCTCTCTCAATTTTCACTTGGAAGGAAAATAAGCATGTCTAAGTCAAAAGCAAGTCCACCCAATCTTGGAAAGGCACAAGCAAATTCTGCCATGCCCATGGTCAAGGAAAATGTCCAAGATGATGCAAATTCCACTTGAGAAAGAAAATCTATGTCCAAACTACTGTCAAGTCTACCCTTGGCTTGAATAATGCTTTTCCAAGACAAAGGTAAAGTCTTCCCAACTCAAAGCATACATCGAAAAGACAACATAAAGTAGGCCTAGCTCAAAGAATACATGGCAAAGACAACTTAAAGTCTACCCCAAGCTTAAATTAGGAGATGGAAAGCATATCTTGAAGTCGGCCTTAGGCCAAGAAAGAAAATATCAAGCACTTGATGAAGTATTCCTTGCATAATGGAATTCACATGAAGAATTCCACCCAAGGTTGAAGTTAGGATGTCAAGAATGAAGCCAAGTCCACCAAGAAGTGGCAAGACACAAGTAAAGTCTTCCCAACCTTGGCAAGGCACAAATAGAGTCTACCTAGCCAAGAGGAGGAAATTAGAAAACTCAAAAAATGGCTAAGTATTGATACCTTTGGGAGAAAACCCTAGAAAATTGGCTAAGTGTTAATATCTTGGAGAATAACATTTCAAAATTTGGTTAAGTGTCAAGGAAATTCCCTAAGCGATGAGCAACTCTGCCTAGCATGGTCAACCAATCATAAAGTTTTCCAAGGCTAAAATGAAGATGTCTTGCCAAGTCCAAATTCCACCCAAGAATGGCCTGTTGATCATGAAGTTTGCCCAATTAGCAAGGAAAGTGACTTGCCAATGAGGAAGTGCGCTCAAGCATAATAGAAAAATGGCATGACATGTGCAAAAGTCTGCCAAGGTTAGAAACAAACATGGTAAAATTTTCTAAGAGGAAACAAAAAAAATGGCTAAGTGTGGAATTTTTCTACAACAAAAGAATCAAATTTTGACTAGGTGTTGGCAAGAAAATAGGAACAATGAAGAGGAATAAAGAGGAAAAGTAAAAAGGAAATGAACAAAATCCTTGTCCAAGGATGGAGTCTTCCCTACTTAGCACAAGCCAAAATTAGAATTGAAGGTAAGTCCACAGGAAAAGTTCATTTGAGCATAGAGATGGCCAAAACCTTGGCTAAGTGTTGAATGGTCCACATGAAGGTATTAAAAAATGAAATTGAATAGCCAAAATTTGGCTAAGTACAAGAAATACTTCACAGAGAAAGTTACAATTTCCTCCATTGTGGTAAAAGCACAGGGGAGTTCTCCAAATTCAAGGCACTTGAAATAATTTCAAAGCAATGAGGAAAGAAAAGTTTAATAACTTTAAGTTTAGACATCTACTCCAAGGGGAGACTTCTAGACCTGAAATGCAAGCACAAAGGACATAGTCATTGGCAAAGAAAGATATTCTAAGGCAAGAACATGGAAAAGAACAAAGTGATCAAGGGGGACATCCAACACGCTAAGATGGTGCCTCATCATCTTCCAACCAATCAAATTGTTCCAAGCTAACATGTCTAGGTTCAATGGATCTGATACTCCATAATGCAACAACTTTTGATTGTTGGTTTATATTTAGTAGAAGGAAAAGTGTCCCCAAATGTAATTTTCTCATTGGTCAAGAGGTAGTTAGTTGTGACAAACCCTAATTAGGGTTTTATTTTGTAATCTTGGTCGCTGATTTGAAAAAAATATTGACCATTGAATTATATTCAAGGAGCCTATAAATTGAGCTCACCGCTTATTTGTAAAACATGGGAGCATCCATCACATACTACCAGTTCACTACCTTGTCTATGCTTTCGCTTACTATTATGCTTTGATAGATTTTTTTCAAGTGTCCATTGCTTGTCCAAAAGCACTTGTTGTAGGCTCTTAGCCATAGTAGCAAGACAATGAACTTTTTGATAAAATGCTTTGGTAGACATGTATGAAAAATGTGGTAGCATAGACAAGGTAGTAAACTATTTGAAAAATGCCTCAAAGAAATGTGGTCTTATGGTGATGGAATTCCATGAAAATCTAGAGAATTTTCTTTTCATCGAATTCCATCACCATGAGATGACATTTCTTTGAGGAATTTTTTCAAATAGTTTGCTACATTGTCTATTCTATTGCTTACTATTATGCTTTGATGGATTTTTTCCAAGCATCCATATAGCTTGATTGAAAGAACCTATTTTATACTCTTAGCCATAGCAGCAAGGTAGTGAATTGATTGATAAAATTATCTAGTATAAATGTATGAAAAATGAGGTAGCATAGACAAGGTAGTGAATTGTTTGAAAAAAAATCCTCAAAGAAATGTGTTCTCTTGGTGATGGAATGCCACGAAAAGCACATTGAGACCACATTTCTTTGAGGAATTTTTTTGAACAGTTCATTGCCTTGTCTATGCTATTGCTTCTTATTATTCTTTGATATATTTTTTCCAAGCATCCATAGCTTGTTTGGAAGCACATATTTTAGGCTTTTAGCCATAGCAGCAAGATAATGAACTATTTGATAAAATGCTTTGGTAAACATGTATGAAAAATGTGGTAGCATAGACAAGGCAATGAATTGTTTGAAAAAATGCCTCAAAGAAACTTGGTCTCATGGTGATGAAATGGAATGATAATCAATAAAAATTTGCATGTCATGGCATTCCATCACCATGAGACCACATTTCTTTCAGCCATTTTTTTCAAGAAGTTCATTGCCTTGTCTATAGTATTGCTTGCTATTATGATTTTGATAGATTTTTTCCAAGCATCCATAGCTTGTTTGAAAGCACTTGTTTTATGATTTTAGCCATAGCAACAAGGTAGTGAAATGTTTGAAAAAATATTTTGGTATACATGTATGAAAAATGTGGTAACATAGACAAGGTAGTGAACTATTTTAAAAAAATACGTCAAAGAAATCTGGCCTCATAGAATGCCATGCTAAGAAAATGCAATTGGCAACTGCTCCTACTTATTAGTTATGCAATGTGAATTAATTACATAACTGCTTAGGTTGAATTTGTAAAAACTATATTGTAATTAAAATTTTGTCATCTATCAGCATCTAGTTATTAGTTATGCAATGTGAAGTAATGCTTTGACTTTGAAAGATGTGTAATAAAATGTAATCAATGATATGCATATAAACTACAAAAAAATATTTTTTACAATTCATTAGTTAAAATATTTATTTTAATTGCTCTCTATATCTCTATATGAGCTATGGAAATACCTTTCAATTTCAAAATTAATAGATTTTATCTCTTGTTCTATAATTTTTTACATTTTTTTTAATATGATTTTTTCCCGACCTTTTAAAAAACTCTTATACTTTTGGTTTGTCAAATTTTTCCCCAAAAGATTTTTGCTGCTCTGCATTGGAAGCATGAAGCATACACGTGAATACAAACAATATAAGTGAAGTATACATGTGAATAAGTGAAGCATTCATGTGAATAAGTGAAGCATACATGCAAATAAGTGAGGCGCAAGTAATTGAAGCATTCCAAAGGATACAAACCACCAGGAATGGAACTTATTTACATAATATGCTTTAGATGGAGCTTATTTAGCAATTGCCAGTAATTAATTAAGCATTATATGTAAACAAAATTCATGCCTACAACATTAAAGCACATGATTTACACAATACACATGATAACATCATTCAAGAATGGCAATAGCAAAATAGAATTTTTTTAATCAAAAATTCGTAAGGCTATACAATGCTATATATTGATAAAAGTATATACAATATATCCAAAAAAGCCATACAAGCTTAGTACAAAGGAGCCATATTATGGACATAAAATGTCATGTATATATCCATAGTACAAAACATATGTTCCAAAATGCCACATAGGTATACAAAAAATGACCCCAATACAGTCATTTTCCTCTAGGGGAAGGAAATAGATCTCGTGCTACCTTCAAAATTTGGCTAGATGGAGTGACTATTGGTTCTCTGGTCTTTTGAACACACTTGCTAGTCCTCCTCTCTTCACTCTAGACCTTCAACTGATACAATAAAATGTAAAGATGTTAATACACATAAATTGAATTGTGGAATGACATATAACAAAATATAATCACTTACCGCATATAGATAGTCATCATTCACATTTACATCATTACCACGTCCATGATCTAAAGTCTCAACCACCTATAGCAACCATCAAGATAGAAATTAAGCTACACAAAAGTATCATAAAAAATTTCTATAATAGACCATAAAAGAGCAACTATAATGTCAAATCAACTAATCTGTTAGATACATCTCTCAATGGATCAGAATTAGCTATTGTTGCAGCAAATTTGTGGTCCATCATCCCACAAACATCACTAGGGCTATCTGATGTCAACATCTACAAATGGTAAATGAAAGAGTAAATGGTAGGGTGAACTATTAAATGTTAATGGGATGAGATTAGGAAGGAATAAAGGAACAAAAAGTGAATTAGGAGAAGATAATGTGACACGATCAAGGAATACAAATGCAATGTTTGCGTTTCTCATCAAATTTTTAGATTTGTATATCCAAAATTATGAAAACTAGCTAACATTGTTTTACAATGCCATTATTGAATAAAGGCTACCTGAGTGTAATTTTTTTGAGGAAATAAATTGTGAGGTGTGGAGGTTAAAGGTCCACCAGGAAATTGTTTGAAATCCAAAGCATGTTATGAGACAAACATTCAAATATAACATTCAATTTTTCAAATGCAATAATAATATCTTTAATACTAGTTGCATACCTGTGGAATCAACGTCGAGAATGAATAATGGTATGTAGGAATGGGGCATGTCTCATGAACACTCTGACTCTAAAATTTTATCATATCAAAATTCTACTAATTTACTTATTCTTATATTTTAAAATATAATTTAATAAACACCATTAAATGAACTTGTTGAATTTTACCTGAGTGTCAATGCCGAATGTATCATTCAACAAATCATCTATGAAATTCATCACCTTTGCAACTGATGTAGGTTGTGTAGCTAAATCCTGAGCACTTTGATAATCGTATGTGCAAATTGCACCACAAGCGCCACAATGGTGGGTGGAGCTCGAGGCCTACACGTCTCCTCCACACCAGGCTCTACTAGAGTCCTCACATACTGTAAAATGGTCTAGGTGAGTGATCCAATCGACTGTAGCGTGTCCACCTCTACACTATCCTTAACAATGGAAGGAACAACGACATGCTCCACCATAGGTCTGGCCAAGGGTCTTAGTGCCAAGTGTGGATTACATCGTACAACAGGTCTATCATGTGTTGAGCCCCCACCTCTACCCTTAAAGTCTAAGATATCAAAATAATTTGGCATCTTATTGAGGATAAACTCACAATAGCTTCCTCAAAAAGTATTATGGTACCTCATGGTTATTGCATGGAGGTTGTTCAAATACCATCCACCACCGCTCCAAAAAAATATTTTTAATTAACTCATGGTGGCACCAATGGATGGGGAACCTCTTGCATGTATGAGAAAAAGGTTTGTTGGTTTTTGGCTCTATAAATAGGGAACACAAGTTGGCTTTGCTAATTTTTGTTTTTTAACATTTGCATATGACAAACCACTAGCATAATATTGTCTCATTTCATGCCTCTTATTTGACCAAAAATTTATTTTCTTGCTCATTTCTCCTACATGAGATACAATTGACTTCAATGATTCAACAATCCCTCTCCTATAATGGTGGGTTTCAACATGCTCAGTTAATCTTCCAATTAATTGTTCAATGTCTCTTTTATTGTTTTCAATTTGATTTAGAATTTTTTTTTGTGTTCCTTGAGGATGCCTATGAATTGATGGAGGGGTTTCATGTTGTTCTTGAATAGGAGGCTCTTCCTAAGGGGGTGACTGCGAATTCTCAATGTTTGGAGGTGGAGATTCATTCCTTGAGAATTAGAACAAAATTTAATTATAAAATTGTATTTCAATCTGCATTCTAAATCAAATTTGAAATAAATAGAATAAAAATACATACCTCTTTGTAATCTTTGATGTCTCTAATGTTTTGGTGACATCCTCGTGAAAAATAGCAAGCTAAGGATGCAAATAATGGATGATATTTGGCGAGCGTGAGTTGCAGACCTCAAATCCTCTAAACCAAGCTGTGGGTTGAAGTGAAATGAAGGTTTCAAATGCATTTTTTTTCTTTTATTCAACTTTTCCATTTGGCACATGCCAAATGGCCAATTTCAGCCCTTTTTTGCAAATTTTTCCAATTTGGCACCTAAATTGTGTCACAAATTGGTGCACTTAACCTAATCTCAAATAATATCTCAATATTATGAAAGTTTCCATAGATATTCTATTAGTTTGATTTGGTTGGAAAAAAATTGTGAGTTCATAAGTCTTGGATATGTTTGGTCGCAAAAAATTTCCCTAATACCTTTCTATCTTCCAAAATGAGACAATTAAAGCTTCACGCTTCATACCCACACAAGAGCATAAATTAAAAACTTGCAATAATAGAGAATAAATAACAAGAATAATGAACACAAAACTATATGAAGTCGACCAGATGTATTATAAAAAAATAGGTGTACATCTATAGGAAACATAAAGACACCCAATCTCCATTAAATGAGGATAGGAATCCTCTGTTGGTAGCTAGTCAGCCCTCCCCTTGGGATCGAGACATGGACTAGAACCACCTCCCATGGATCAATTAACTCTGGTGATTGTATCAGGCATTAACAGGTTGACCTTTTGGTGCAATGACAACCGTGGGGCCAAAAATTGGTATTAAAGCCAAAGGTTAAGAGTTCGAATCCCCTCAGGTAATGCTAAGGGTGAGATTGTTGGTAGTTAGTCAGCACTCCCCATGGGATTCATGACATGGAATAACTGTTGAATTGTTGATTTTTGGTTCCTAAGGCTTCTCTAACTCTTATAGGGTTTTTCACCTAAAAGGAGAGAAGTAGGCCAAAAATGCTAATGGTTCATTCAATTTAATATTATGTGTGATGTTGTATAACCTAAATGAATCTAATTAAATGCAATTAACTGATCTAAATGAATGAAAATGAATGCAAAAGTGCAATTAAAACTATTTTTGAAAACACACTGTGATATGCAAACAACTAAGTAAATGAAGAAATTATGCAGAACAAAAAGAGAAGGGATGAATCTGAGTGCACCTGGATGAAATGTGATGATTCTGGAGTGTTTTGGATGCTGATGGAAATTATTGATTTTCATAGTGGGACTCATTCACCTAGGGTGGCGAATTAGTCCTCCTCTTGGTGAAAAACTGTTGAAAGCAAGTTTTTATTTGTCAGGATCCAAAATCTAACAAAATTCAGATTTTTAGTCTAAGGTGGGACTCATTCTCCATAGGTGGTGAATTATTCCTCTCCTGAATTTCCAAAAAATCAGGAGACAACTCTACAACACCAGATCTAGAAAAGTCTGCTTGTCCGGTTGTCGAAGTCAATTTTGCAAAAAATAGACAAAAAAGATTCACCAAGCTTGAAATAAACTTAAGTTGACTTGAAGCACCTAGTTGACTTATAAACCGATCTTCAACATCAAAAAGCTTGTCAAATTTGCATACCTAGGCTTGCAAACAACCATGCAATAGGGAAAAAATGGTTTAAGGTTAGTGAATAGGGGTTTGCCTTGGTCAAACCTCATTTTGGTAATCAAACCTTCAATAAAATAATGAAATGCAAAGGAATGATAAACTAACAACATGCAATTGCTATTAACTTACCAAACCCTTGATGATGCAATTTTGAATTAATGTCAATGGTTGCTTCAAAGTACTTGAATAGAGCTTGAAAGGATGTTGTAATATGCTTGAATACTTCAGTGAATAGGTGGATAAGTGAACTTGATGAATTGGGGGTTAGAATGAGATAAAAATCACTTATTTATACACATTTGTGTCTTAGTTACCCATTCATACCTCATCACAGGCTGACATCAAGTGATTTTGAATAAAATACTAAAAGGGAATTTAAAATATTTTGAATTTGGGGCCAAGGGGGACTCATTTGCCACTCATGGTGAATGGATCCCACCTAGGACCTAAAAACAAGTGTCGAGAAATATGTTGTATTTAATGTTGTTTGTCGGGATATTACTAAAAAAAACACTTAATTAATCATATGAGATCATAAAGGGGTCAAGTTAAGCATGAAAAAGGGATAAATAGTGAAGATGTGCCTATCAAAGTGTGAAAGCTTGTTACAAAACTTTACAACACTTCAAAATAGGACTTGTTGAATAAAAAGGTGATTTTTATGTGAATTGTAATTAATAGAGTCTAGAAGAGTGTACAAATGTCTTATTACATTTCACAACACCTTCAAAAGATGTCGTTCTTTGAGTTTTAGTACCTAAATAAGCATGTTCAAGCCATGTTGCAACATAAAATCAGAGCAAAATAGTTCCAACACCATGAAAGACCTAAAAGGCCATGAAAATGACAAGGGGCCATTTTTCTATGGCACAACTACCTCTCGTGGATCTGTTAAATCTAGCATTTGTATCAGGAATTAACACTGAGTTGACCTTTTGGTGCAACAACAACTATGGGGCCAACATCCTTACTCATGGAGTGATGGTGATTTTTTTCCCATAAAAGTAGCATGAGGTGTCGAAAGCATGATTCAACACCGCTAAGACTCCTAAATAGTCTTGACATCTCACATGTGAAAGTGTCATGGATGCCTAAGCAAGCATAAATCCTATGTGTATGAAAACAAATATACACTAATACCCCCTTAAGAATAGCTTAGGTGGGCACAAAAGAAATGGGTATCAACTATGAGGCCTAGTGAGGTACCCATGTACAATGCAATCTCTCATAAACGAAGAAAGATAGAAACCCCAATGGGAATAAAATATCCTATGAAAGAGAGATAAAAGAGAAGAAGGTTAGAAAGCCCTCATCCCCACAAAGATGATGTTGTTTCTGATGTAGATTGCATGCCAAGAAGACCTCATAGATGAATCAACTTTCTCTTAGTAAAGGGTTTGGTGAAAACATCAGTAGCCTAGTCTAAAGAATAGAAAAATAATAAGTTGATGATATTTCCATGAATAAGATCTCAAATATAATGCATATGAATCTCTATGTTTTTGGTTCACTGATGCTTAACTAGATTCTTGCAAATTTGATGTTGAAAACATGGGTTGTTGGCAACATGAGCATGATGATGAATAGATGATGCTAATGTAAGGTATGAAGAGACTATTGAAGATTGATGAGCATGATAGTGTATGGTTTTGTCATTGATGGAAATCCATTATAGAGATGTAGTAGTGTTGGTCCAAAGAAGACCAAATGTTTTGTATATTTTCTTATGTCCTAATGTACAATTTTTAGTGTTCAATGAACTAGTTTTTTTACCTGCATTGCTTCACTATGAAGAACTTGGTAATGCAATTTTAAGGTAATTTTGGTGCATGTTAAAGGTGTACAAATAAAAATATTCAATCTCATATTCTTTTCACAATTGAAGATAATGTTGATAGAGTATTGGCTTTAGAAACGATAGAGTTGTAGTTACAGAGTGTATGTTGAAATGGTCCACATTCCACTACAAATGAATATTTTGCTTTGTAGTTTTGAGGAAGTGTTTTGGAATTTTAATAGTGTGTGTGTCCCAAGTGGAAACTTTTGTGGTGGTCCGTGTGTTGAGTTGTGAGTGAACAGTTGGTTCATTAATTGTTAGGTCGCCAACCTTACTATATGATGTCTACCTAAAGATTTTTGGATTATGCAAAGTTGAATTGTGTATCGAGTAGAATCATTGGAGTGATTATGGTTTAGGCTGACCTATTTTTATGTTATTCACATTTTGGTTTTTTTTGAAAGGAATTTGTGTTATTGTTTGGATCTGATTGGTTATGTGGTGCATGTTTCATCTAATTAGGATGACATAATTATTGTTTTGGATAGTTGTGCTATATGTACAACGTTGATCCATTATGTGAATGGGTATAATACATATTGTGTAGAGTGTATGTGCAAAATCTTGTATGAAGAGAAGTGTGAAGTTTAATTATGGTGAAGTATGAAGTGTGATAAGTTAGTTTTCATGGCATAATTAGAATTGTATCTTTGACATGTTGCAGATACATTATTAGTAGTTCATCATTGGTAGTGAGCCACCATTTTTTCTACTTCTTTCTATTCTAGGTAGTGATCCACCAGTAGTGAGCCATTCTCTTTTTGGATAGTGAGCACCATTCTATATCAAACATTGTAACCAGTTATAATATATTTTGAACTAATCCTCACCATGGTTTTACCCTTTCAAGGGTTTTCTATGTGAATCTAGTGTTCTTGTATTCCTTGATGTGATGCATGTTATATATGTTCCTTTCATTTACTACAAGTTAAATATGATTCTTTGAATGGAATTTTAAATTGACAAAGTTAATGACTTTTAGTAAATAATGATTCACCCCCCTCTTTGTATTCCAAGTGTTTAATGTTAGAAACCAAGATCTAAAATGAAAACTAGAAAAGCCTTCCAAAAAAGAGAAAAAGCTGAAGCTTTGCATAAAGATGTGCAAATTGATATATTCAAAGTACAAATAATTACAAGATATGATTTTTTTTATAAAAGAAAAGATGCATAACCCTAATCTTATCTTGAGCAACAAGATAGCTCAACAAGATAAGGATGAAAACCTATAACCTAGGAATTATATGATTCCTAAGTAAACTTATGTAAAGTGTAATTAAATATTAATTACGCAAATAACCCCCCATAAGTGCAACTTAGGGAGAAGCAAATTATTATGCAAATGATGTGAGATGGGTCCCTACAACAAAGGCTTGATCAGGTACCCATTTACAAATGCAAAGAGAGAGAAAACCTAGTGGGAAAACCCCCCCCCCCCAATGAGATGAACTGTTGCAAAGAATCACTGGAAGAACTCTGATGAAGCAACACTGGAACCCCAAATCTGACAAGCAAGGAAAGATACTTATGTTTGCAAGAAACCATAACAGAATCACAAATGTAACAACAAACCCGATGCTAAGGAACACTAGAAACTCACATACTGGATCAACCCTGGAATCTGTAAGCAACATTAGATGAAAGGATGAAGCCGCCCATAATGATGAAAAAATATGAAAGTTGTGTCCTCGAAGCCAATGCCAAACTAAAAATAAAACTGCCACATAAGATGAGTACCATCAAGATTCTAGAACATTAACCATAAAAACATGGCCTTCAAACTGAGAAAGATCTGAACCAATGCGGATCAAGAACCATAAACTCCCAATGTGAAGTGTGAACTGATACAAACCAAAGATGTGTCCAGCTAAGCAAGAAAGAAGCTAAAAGAAACAACATGAAACTAGAAAAACTCATGCGAGTTGTCACCAATATGAAGGTGTGATGAAAGAACCCCCCCGTAATGGAACTCTATATCAATTTGTTATTACAATACCCAATGATTGCAAAAGGAGAGAATGCCAAAAACATTAAGAAACTATAGAAACAAAAGCGAAAATGCAAACCTAGTGCACGAAACAAAAAATGAATGCATGCACAAAATAAGGTATAAATCTTCTGGAAAGGACCTTATATCTGCATAGAGGCTGAAACCAACTTTCTGATACCACTTGAATGGCGAAAAATGGATAAGCAAGTCAAAATATATGTCTCCCAGAGTGAAAATGGAAACATCTGACTTCCGAGGCTGAAAAAGACATCAAAAAAGAAAAACCAATAAAACACACCTGCACCATTGTGTAGAGCTCGAAAACAGCTTTTTGGTGATATATCGTTTGCAAAAAATGACACCGTATGTGAAAGTTATGCCCGATTTGGTGAAAACAGCTCCAAATTGCACAAGTACTCTCCAATAAGCCCTTAGGGGCTAAAAAGGTTCGACCCCTAGTCACCTAGGTGGACCAGGGGGCTAGTGGCTAGGAGGCTTCTATGTGGCCCCTAGTCACCCACGTGATGGGGGTTCGGGCTAAAAGCCCAGCGGGGGCTAGCGCATGGGCTCTAGTCACCCATAGGACCTTCAACTACAGATATAAGCCCTCGGGGGCTGGTTGATCAGATGGTAGAGCGGCGCTTTGGTGGAGGAGGCCGATGGAGGTGTTGGCACCCACCAACGGTGGTGGCGGGCTGGTTGCACATGTGGGCGGCGGTGGTTTGGCGGTGGGCACTGGGCAGCGGTGGCCACCAAACAGTGATGGCCTTTTAAACTGCAAGCATCGGATTTTAATCAAAAAAATTGATTTTTTTGATTTTTTTTCTCAAAAACGGTGCCTCAAAAACTATGCCTGGGGGCCGTATGACCCTCAGACAATTTTTTTTTGCCTCCACAGTCGACTATATCCAAAAAGGACAAACTTTATATGAAAATAGGGGTTTTGGGGCACTGCAAATCCAACAGTGAGGTCAGTTTTGCCCCGAAGTGCCTAGAAAATTAGGCGACCCTCAAATCTCTCAGAAAAATCACTGAGATTGAAACCCTCATAGATCTGGCAAATGGTGATCCAAATAAATGAAATAAAAGTCATTTCTAACTTTTTCTAGCGCTTTGAATCCAATGGAAAACCCCAAATTGATCCAAGACGCTCCATAAAGATGCTCAAGGAATGAAACCTTTGAGGGACGTCAAACGAGCTCTGTAATGTATTCCTCCAAAAAACCTGAGAAGGGGCTACAAATCAAAGCTCTGATACCATGTTAGAAACCAAGATCTGAAATGCAAACCAGAAAAGCCTTCCATAGAAGAGAAAAATAGAAATAGAAGAATCTTTGCATAAAGATGTGCAAATTGATATAATCGAAGTACAAATAATTACAAGATATGATTTGCTTTATAAAAGAAAAGATGCATAACCCTAATCTTATCTTGAGCAACAAGATAGCTCAACAAGATAAGGATGAGAACCTATAACCTAGGAATTAAATAATGCCTAAGTAAACTTATGTAAAGTGTAATTAAATATTAATTACACCAACATTTAACATTTGTTCATGGTACTTTGTTTATCATAATAAATGACCGTGGGCTACCTAAAAGGAATGCTAAACTCAAAATGAATACCCTAAAGCCATATAGCATCAGTCAATGAGTTAAAAACCCCCTTGAACTCTAACTTTGTGGACGATATTGCAATAGAATTTTGCTTCTTGCTATACCAACTAATAGGACATGAACCAAATAAACAATTTTAACCTAAAGTGGACTTGTTATGCTCATTATCACTAGCCCAATCTAAAATTTTAAAACCAACCAAGTCAATAGACAAACCAACTGTATAATGAATCCCAAACCCAAGATTACCATTAAGGTAAGGAAGGATCCTCTTAGCTACTTTCTAATGCAATTCATAAGCTACTTACATAAACCTTGAAACCATGCCAACTATATATGCTATGTCTAGTCTAGAATGAGACAAGTATATAAGACTACCAATGACTTATCGATAAAGAGTAGCATCAACCAATGATGTAATATAGGAAGTATCAAGCTTGAATCCAAATAGAAAAGGTGTTAGAGATGGTTTGTAGGTAGTCATGTGAAACCGTACAACAAAATCAAGACTATACTTAAGTTGTGTCAAGGAAGTAGTGCAATAAACCCAAGTCTATTATGCCAAATATATCCTGAAGTGCCCCTGATAATCAAACGATCATCAAAATATAGAACCAGTATCAAAAGTGAATCATCCTACCACAATAGATACACATTAGGATTTGGATGATATCTAGTAAAACCTAAATATAGGAGGTGTTAGAATTGTAAAAGTCTGATGATTTTACATACTGATTTCACTCATAAATTTCCAGATTGGTCCTACCGTGTGCATATTTTGCCCATTTCTTGCCATGTGGTCTCATTGTTTCCATCGGTTCTTGCATAATTCACATCATGGTCTGTATCGGCATGACAATATCAGGGTCTCCCTGATCCATTTTTTCTGCTTGTAAACGTCTATGTTGCCTATTGGCAAGTCATTTTTTGTGTCACAGCAATTGGAGTTTACTCATTGGCAGTTATCGGCAAGACTTTCACATTGTTTCAGTGACTGAGGAGAATTCATATCGGCAAGAGTTGCACCATCGGAATGAGGTCTTACCGATTACATTTTGTCTCATCGACTTGCACTTCAAATGTTCATTTTGGCCAAACTTGTTGGTATCGACGTAATGTTACAATGACCTTGATGTGTCTCCCCGATTAGCTTGTGTGGATTTACTTCGGCCAAACAAATAGTTTTAGGTGTGAAGTCATAATGAATTCACATTATTACACCGACCGATGGTGGAAGGATGTGTATATCGGTAAGAGTTAAAGTTTTCAGAGTGAGGTCTTGGCGAGTGACCTTCGGTCTCGTCGACATTAAGCAAAAGGGTTTCTATCAGTGTGAGAATTGGATTATCTTAGTGATCAAGAATGCATCATGTCAGTTTTCGGTAAAACATGGGGTGCTCTACGTGAGGTCTCCCTAATATCATAAAGTCATGGCAAAATAGAAAGAACCAAGGGGGCGACTGATAGTGATATAATTGCCTTCGACATACTTACAGCATTGTCTCAGCAACTATTCTGGTGTTGATTAATAAAATTCATATGATGCTGGCCGACATGAAATGAGCTCGATTGCAACTGTTTGTTGACCTTGGAATATGAAACGATGTGTATGTTCAGATGTATATGTATAAATGTGCATTCCCGATTGTAAATGATTGGAGAGGAGAGATCATATTAGATTATAGTAGATAGCTTAGGAATGGATACAATAGAATAAAGTTCTCATATCAAAGTCTATGATGCATGTTTTCAAATGGCGATTTCAATGAAAATTAGTTGGTGTGGCAGTTTATTTCTGGTGTCAATTATCTGTTGATTTTATTGCAAAGTATTGTTGAGCTATCTCCAAGTTGATTCTTTCTGGTTGTTTAAATTGATATAAGAAGTTTATTTTCAGTTTATCAATACACATTTGTTGTATCTGTGTGATTAATCGATTGGTTCTTTCAAGGAGAGATTAAATCCTCTTAGTTGATCATAGTAATCAGGGAGATTCATTTGGATTATTAAAGTAGAGCTTAGTAGTCATAATCCTACATGTTTATACTAGAATAAGTTGCCCATTTCTGTTTCATTTGACTCTGCATACCCAATAAGGCATTGGTCTTAGCAATTCATCATTTGGAATCATTTAGTATCTTTACATCTGTTAATTGAGCATTTTAGGATTTAGATTTAGAAGATTGTTATTGCTATTTGTATCAAATTTGAATTCATTTGTTCACTTCCATCTACCATTGTGGACAAATCATTGCAAGAAGAATAATCATAAGTCAAGTCTGCTTCAGTCAAATAGGTACACATGCCTAGGTCTGATAGCACCTGAAGAGTAGAAGGTTTAATTCGTTTGACCTTGTCTATTACCCTAAAGCATATCAAGAGATTGGCAGCCTGTTGAGGCCTCCCGCATGCATTTTTGAGAGCTAACATATTGGAAACTCTTCTTGGGACAAACATCAGAAAATTCAGTTGAAGACCATCATATAGAGTCATTGAAGAAAAAGTTGTAATTTGAGAAGTTCAGAAAAGGTGATTCCACTGGGAGAAGATCAAAAATAGTTATTTCAAAAGAAACATTTTCCTACTTTTCAAAAAGTAGGTGGCGACTTTGAAATTTTTTGATCAAAAATGGAATTTGTATATGGAACAAAAGAATATTTTGAGAAGCAGCAGTTGACAAGAGGAATTGAAAAATTGGAAAAGAAAGGACTGCAATTGGAGAAGAATGAATACACAAATGCAAGAAGGTATTGGGCCCCTCAGGAACCTGATAATACGATTAGAAATTTCTATAATGGAGGCAGTGCATATCATGTACATCGGAGTACTTATTCTCCACAATTGTTGAGGCAAGTAAATTCTTATCTAGTCCCTTCTAGACAAAGATTGGAAAGTTATCAAGAATTCCAATGTGATCAGTGTCAAGTGCAATGCCAATGTGATCGGTGTCAAGTGCAATGCCAATGTGATCAATGTCAAGTGTAGCAAAATTCCAATCCACTTGGGGATATTAGTCAGAATCTACAACAAGGTATATATCGAAACCAACAATCTGAAAATGATGAATGTGTCAAAAATCTTTGGAAGGCCTTTCTTGACATAAGGAGTTATGAAGGAGAAGATTTGACTTATCTGTACAATAGAATGACAAAAATTTGTATGCAATTACCTCCTAATTGTAGGCCTACAAGGGCCATGTTTGTTGAGTAGTTTGTAAGAGCATGGGAGCCTAAATCGGTTTATTTGCCACAAAAGTAGTGTACCTTTGATCTAGTGAATAAATTCATTGATGCCATGGAGAAGATAAGGTATAAGAACAATATCAATGTTGAATCCAATGATTGTATTTCTGATAAATATGGAGAAAATGATCAAATAATGCAGCTAGTAGAGGATAAGACATGTACAAGTCAATATGATTCTTGTGATAGCTTGCATGAGGAAGATGAAGATACAAGAGATATCTCTTGTATAGCTGATTGTTACAGCGAAAGCAGTGTATGTTATGAGGAATCCAATGAGTATTTAGATTTCAAAGATGAAGCTATGGATTCTGATCTACAACAAGGTGATTCTTGCAGTTCTTGTGATGATCAAGAGGAAGAGGCAATGAACAACACAGGTCCATTCGACAATGAAATAATATCTCCAGCTGTAGTTGAAAGCTATGAAGATACAGTTGGTGAAAAAGAGGTTTGTACATTTGAAAATGGTTTCCAAACTTTTTCATACCCATTGTATGATGAGGAGTTAAAAGAAGATCAGATGGTATTTTGCAAAGGTGTGTCCATGAATGAGTTTCAAGTATTTTCAAATCCACTTTATGATAAAGAGGAGATATTTTTAGACAAACAAAGTGATGGAATAAATGATTGTGTTGGTAATATTTCTGATTTCTCATTCTCTGATGATCTTGGACCTCTTTTTGATGATGACAAAAGTGAAGAATATAAATGTAGTGATGAAAATGTTGAAACATGTTCACTTAGCAATGAGCAAGTTTCAGATTTACTAACTCTTGAATACTAAAGATGTGTACACAAGGATGATTTTGAAGTTTTGTGTCCAGTTTAAATTTGTTTTGGTAGTAGAGGTTCTCTATGTAATGATTCATTTGACTCCCAGTACATTTCTCAAAATGATGGAGAAATTTTTGAAGTTGATAAAAAACCTATGTCCATTCAATATGAGGAGGTGCAAAAGGTTTCAGATTTGCCTATTCTTGACAATGTTGACATGACATAAAATTTTGTTTCTAAAGAGAAGCACTCTAATGGTAAATTTTTAGTACAGCTGGGAGAATGTTTCATGTTACATAAGAGTGAAGAGGGTAATGAGAAATGTTGTATTGAATATACTTATATTTTGTATGTTGAAAATAATAGGGGTTTGTCCCATGATAATCAAGAATTTGAACTACAAGATGGTGTAAGGATTTTGGGCCATACTAAGCACGATGATACTCTAAAAACTAACAATAACAGTGATAGGAAAGATTGCATGAGTATCTTCAAGAAGAATTTGATGAACTCGAGGCAAAACCAGGTATTTGACAGGGGAAAGTATGGTTTGAGTTTCAGATCGTAACAGCTCAAGACAGGTGAAGTTGAAACACAAAGGATTAAGGGTTGCCAGTGCATGGACAACTCTTGGTGATCCTCTCTAAAATTATTTTCCATGCACAGTAGTTTAGGGTTTTGGTTCACCTCCATTTTGCATTCATTTTCCATTCATGTCCATTTCCATTCTACTACTTGATCTTTCATTTTGTGTCTGGTCTACTCACCAAAAGTTCTGGATCCTTTCAATGATCTTACTATCATTCATCCCCAAATGGAGCCACTGTTAGAACTGTAAAAATATGATGATTTTACATACCGATTTCACTCATAAATTTCCAGATTGATCCTACCATGTGCATATTCTACCCATTTCTTGCCATGTGGTCTCATTGTTTCCATCGGGTCTTGCATAATTCACATCATGGTCTGTATCAGCGTGACAATATCAGGGTCTCCCCGATCCATTTTTTTTGCTTGTAAATGTCTATGTTGGCTATCAGAAAATGGTTTTTTGTGTCACAACAATTGGAGTTTACTCACTGGCAGTTATCGGCAAGACTTTCACATTGTTTCGGCTACTAAGGAGAATTCATATCAGTAGGAGTTGCACTGTCGGAATGAGGTCTTACCGATTACATTTTGTCTCATTGACTTGCACTTCAAATGTTCATTTTGGCCAAACTTGTTAGTATCGATGTAATGTTACAATGAACCTGATGTGTCTCACTGATTAGCTCATGTGGATTTACTATGGCCAAACAAATAGTTTTCAGTGTGAAGTCATAACGAATTCACATTGTCACACTGACCAGTGGGAGAAGGATGCATATATTGGTAAGAGTTAAAGTTTTTGGAGTGAGGTCTTGGCAAGTGACCTTTGGTCTCGCTGACATTAAGCAAAGGGGTTCCTATCGGCATGAGAATTGGATTGTCTTGGCGGTCAAGAATGCATCATGTGGGTTTTTCGGTAAAACATGGGGTGCTCTACGTGAGGTCTCCCTGATATCATAAAGTCATGGTGAAATAGAAAGAACCAAGGGGGTGACTGACAATGATATAATTGCCTTCGGCATACTTATAGGGTTGTCTCAGTGACTGTTCTAGTGTTGATTAATAAAATTCATATGATGCTGGCAGACATGAAATGAGCCCAATTGCAACTATTTGCCGACCTTGAAAAATGAAATGATGTGTCTGTTTAGATGTATATGTATAAATGTGCATTCCCGATTGTAAATGATTGGAGAGGAGAGATCAGATTAGATTACAGTAGATAGATTAGGAATGGATATAGTAGAATAAAGTTCTCATATCAGAGACTATGATGCATGTTTTCAAATGGCAATTTCAATGAAAATTAGTTGGTGTGGTAGTTTATTTCTGGTGTCAATTGTCTATTGAGTTTATTGTAGAGTATTGCTAAGCTGTCTCCAAGTTGGTTCTTTTTGGTTGTTTAAATTGATATAACAAGTTTATTTTCAGTTTATCAATACACATTTGTTGTATATGTTTGATTAATTGATTGGTTCTTTCAAGGAGAGATTAAATCCTCTTAGTTGATCACAATAATAAGGGAGATTCATCTGGATTATTAAAGTAGAGCTCAGTAGTCATAATCCTGCATGTTTATACAAGTTATAAATAGAACATATGTCGACAATTTGAGTTTCTGCCAGAATAAGTTGCCCATTTCTGTTTCATTTGACCATGCATACCCAATAAGGCACTGGTCTCTACACTTCATCATTTGGAATCATTTAGTTTCTTTACATCTGTTAATTGAGCATTTTAGGATTTAGATTTAGAAGATTGCTATTGCTATTTGTATCAAATTTGAATTCATTTGTTCACTTCCATCTGCCATTGTGGAAAAATCATTGCAAGAAGAATAATCATAAGTCAAGTCTACTTCATTCAGATAGGTAAACCTGCATAGGCCTGGCTGCACCTGAAGAGTAGAAGGTTTAATTCTATTGACCTTGTCTATTACCCTAAGGCATATCAAGAGATTGGCAGCCTCTTGAGGCCTCCCACCTGCATTTTTGAGAGCTAACAGGAGGTAGGAATCCATCTTTGCATGCTAAGCCCTAGGGGGATTTTTTAGGCCATAAAGAGATTTACTAAGTCTACAAACCAAGGATGAATCTTGAACAAACCTTGGTGGTTGTTACATGAAGATTTCCTCCTCAAGGTCTCCATGAAGAAATCAACTCTTCACATCCATCTAATGTACAACCCATTCATGTGTTACAGTTATAGCTAGGGTGAATCTAATTAAAGTCATCTTAGAAATTGGTGCAATAGTTTCTATGTATTCAATACCTGCAACTTGTGAAAAACCTTTGGCAACGACTCATGCTTTATATTTATCAGTTGATCCATCTATTATAAATTTAGTTCATTAATATATCCATCAACATTGAATTTTTCTCCTTTCTTTAGGAAGGGTAGTTAAATCCCAAGTGTGATTTCTAATTAAGGAATCATATTCCTCATCCATAGAAATATCCCACTTAGGTATGCTTGATTCCTCTATAAATATCAATAGATCAGAAACTAAAGCAAAGAAGGCATGTGGCCCCCCTGAAAATTTATTTGAATGTGTTTTCCATGTACTAGATCATGTACTGATGTATCTTCCTTGTGAATTGATCATAGATTTCAAGATGTGGGTGAGTATGGTGTGGAATATAAACTTCTAATGCAATCTCTAAATGGGATGAAGATGAACCATCATCACTATCAAAATTGGAAAAAGAAGTTCTTGCACTGAGAATCTATTGTGAATGATTTCAATCATCATAACTATTGTAGACACCTGAATTTGAGCACTCCCATATGGTCAAATTCATCCTTGCATTCCTCTATCCTACATCCTTAAGCCATATTAATTAAATAATGTATTATTTTATTAATATTTCATCTCATCCTAATGTCCCCTAAGGTATTTAATTAATTAATTAAATACCTTACCTTATTTCTCTCTAAATTAAATAAAGGGTTAATTTATTTAATTTAGTCACTTTAACTAAATGAATTAAATTCATTTTTAATTCATTTTCTTCTCTCTCCTCATGTCAACATCCTCTATAATCCCCTCTTAATATAAATTAATCTAATTAATCTATGATTAGGGTGTGCACATCCCTAATAATCATTAGGGTCACATCCTCCATGATTTTCCACTTTCCCCTAATCCTTTATTAGCCCATCTAATCTTGCATTTTCACAACCTTAATCATTGATCTAGGCTAACCTAATCATCATGTCATTTATGGCATGTTTCCTTAGTCAAGCTCTATTAAATGATTTCTCCTTTTGGAGAAGGCATCCCCTTCCTCATGTGAATTTAAAATTCACATTTATTCACCCCACATTTTAAGGAATTTTTAATTCCTTCTCCCATCCCCATGAGGATTTGTGAGGAATTTTTAATTCCTCACATGTCCTCTCAAAGTACATGTAGAAAAATACCTCATTTATGAGGATATCTTGTCCATTCCCAAGGTACTTTATAGTACCTCCACATCATCTCCACTTCATATCCCATTGTTCACCGCATCTGACACATGTTAGCATGAGATGGCTTGTGAGTTCTCAACTCACCCTAGCCCTTGATCTCCTCCACCTTAGATGCATCTCAACCATCCATTGGTTTAGAGGAACTTCCCCTAAAAGTAGTGGAATTATCCTCATTTGACCATCATCAATCACTAGCAAGCATTCAAGCCAACTTTAGCACTCTCACATACCAAGCATACTATCCACCATTGTTGCAACATTTTAGAGTCACCATTTTGCATCCAATCCAATACCCACATCCACCATTGCATTCTTCATCACTTCACCATCATTTAGAGCTAGGTTTCAAGCCATTTTGCAAGTCAAGGAGCACACAAATCAACCAAAAAAAGGGCCAACCAACTCAACAATTCAAACAAGGTAAAAAGTGTTATTTTCTTGTATTTTTGTTTGAATTCAACTAGGCCAATCTTGAGTTGTTGTAGTGTATTTATTTTTTTGCATTTCATCCTTTTTTGCATCTATAGAATAGGAAATTTCACTTGCACACATTTCTGGCACACCCAGTGGGACCCATGTCACAGTTCTTCTATTATGTTTTTAGTTGTTCAAAGTTTTGTAGGTTCGATTTCACACATAGGGGCAAATCTTCCCATGATGGGAAATTTTCCTGATGCACTAGAAGACCTGCATTAAACAAAGGTGAAAGCACACACACATTTCTCTCTAAAAGGTGAACCTGCTATAATTGATCCAGACAAATATCTTTAGAGGCAGATATGCTCAGGAAACTTTGATGGGTGGAATTGTTTAAGGAATGGGCGATTACGCTTTGATTGTAGAGGAAAATACATTCTCACCTCTCCCATTAATAGGTAGTTGCACTGCCACCCTTTTTCTAGAAGGGAGATCCTAAGATTAAAAAAAATGGGAATTCGCTCTATGTAGGGGAAAATTTGAGGAAATCTAGAGTCTTAAATTTTTTGATTTGATGCTTCAGTTGATTTCAGATTTCGATACTAATTTGCTCATTTTTTTTTTGTAATTGTGGGATTTCACTAATGATTTGTGCAACTTGTCTCATGTTTGATGAAGAGTAGAGGTGAAATTAGTAACAATTTTTTTGTAGGATGACTGGTCGAAGACCCCTAGATTAGCTTTGTCTATTATTTTTTTCATACTAATTTAGGCACACAAACATAATTTAAGGGTCAATTAATTTATTTGTCATGTTTGGGAGTGGGTTGTTGACATATGCACTCTCCTTGCACCTTACGGTGATCTTGGGTGACCAAATATTACAACTTGTTCTAGTTCAGTCGAGTCTACCTAGAGATTACTAGTACATGTGCGCTCTCCCATTGCACTACGTGCGAGCTTGGGGACTAGTAGAAACTTATAGTATTTCCTTCCCTTTAGTGAGACCTGCTTGGGATTTCATCACTTGGGGGATGATCTCGACCATGTGTTACTGACAAGGTATATAAAGGGGGGAGAATGAAAGTTGTACCTCAATCCAGTCATGTCATTTCTTGTGAAGCATCAAAGCTACTGTGATACCTAGATAAGACATGTAGGGTTGGTCTAAGTTTCTAGTACCTCATTGGGGCTCTTGATCCATGCTTGTGACGGGTTGGTGTTCATGATTGTTCCTCACACATCCTCTTAGTGCATTGAGGATGTATGAGATAGCCTGTTCATCCTAGATAGAGACCTATGTTCTATTGTGGCTTGGTGTAGTGCAAGGGATGCAAATTGTAACCTGACGATACTCACCATGTAATCCCTTAGGTTGAGGTAGAAATCCTTGTGGTGAACTACGATAGTTCCCAAGGAGAGAGAGAAGGTGAGCCCATGGCATCTGTTGATGACCCTGTGCCATTGGATCTCTAGCTATCTACCTTCACAAGAAAAGGGTGATCTAAAGAACCACCCTAGTATCATGGAGTATTAACCTTGGTGTTTCTCCTCAAGGTGGTGGGCTTACATCGAGTTAGCAAATATTTACTACTAATTTTAGGCTTGTGTTTTCTAGCGTGTCTACTTGTGATATATAGGTTCTTGTCATCAGTCTGAATAAGTCTAGCCCTTTGTTGATTGTTTACTATGTTTTCTATCCTTTTCCATAGTCTTCACTTGCCCTCAGTGGTGAGTTTGCTTCTCATAGGGGAAAACTCGTATTATGGGTAGGCGATCCTACCTTGGAAGGGGAGATTATGTGTCTTATTCTAGTCAAGTCATCCTTTAGGAAAACTCGCTCTCATCAGGGGAAAATTTTCTTGTGGGTCTCTTAGATAGGAAACCCCACATCCACCTATTCCTTGAATAGGTGATCCCATCGTCCCCATAGACTAGTCTATGTCAGTGTCTCCCAGTCATCTATCTGTACATCTTGTATAATAGGAAAACCTATTGTTTGCAGGGGAAATCTCATCTCAAGTCCATACCATCTCTATCCATATGTTCCCTAGAATAGGAAAACATGTTGTCCATATGGGAAATGCTATCTCAAGTATGTTTCATCCCTATCCGTACATCCTCTAGAATAGGAAGTCATGTTATCCCAATAAGTGATCTTGTGTCCTATCTGTACCATATTTTTTTGTACACCTAAATAAATAGGTGATCTTGCACACCCGATAGGAATTTTGGTGCGTTGATCGTACACTTGAAGAAAGTGGTGATCCTGAACCTTAGATAGGCAATATTGTGTCCTGTGTCTACCTGTTTCTTTTTTAGAACCCAAGATTTAGGCGATCCTGATACTATTTTTGGAGATCCTATGAAACCTTAACTGTATAGTCAAAGATATAAGTGATCTTTTGAGTCCTAGAGAGGTGGTCTTGTAATACATAGAGGTGAATCCATTGTCCTTTAGAGAGGTGATCTCATTACCTAGAGGGGTAAAATTGTGTTACACAGGGGCATATCTATGTCTCATTCAAAAAACCTAAGGTTGAATCCCCTTATCCATTGAAGACCTATTATTTCTCGAGTCTATTCCTGTGATCAAAAAAGTTTTATAACCATCCACCTGCCCGTAATTATCATTTTAGTCTGTCTACATTTTTAAAAAGTCATCAAATATCCGATCAAATCCTATAAGTTCACCTTAGGACATCCCTATAATGCATATCTATCATCAATTTATCAATCTGAATCTCTTAGACTTTATATTAGGAGATTTTTATCCAATTTAGTTAGGTAATTAACCCTAGTCATCATCATTCATGCTCACTTATGATTGTCATCCATCTCGAGTCAGTAGTCCTTTGCAGCCTTGTCAATCTCCTCTCATCTTGAGGTAGATTTTTTGTTGTAATAATCTTTTTATCATCTAATCCAATCATTAGTATCATATGCCATCTAGTTAAGCACTCAAACTTAGTTCAAATTTAGTCCTATCAATCTAATCTGATCAATCATTCAATCTTATCAATCCAATCTAATCAATCATTCAATCCAATCCATCGACCCAATCAAATCCAATCTAATCAATTATCCAAATCATCCCATCAATCATCCAGTCAATCAATCTATCAACTTAGAAATCCTTTGTCACCATTTACAACATCATTTAAGTGCATATTAGGGAATAAATTTATCTTAGTCACTTGGTTTTTTTTCATTTTCATGCCCCTTACCTGATCGCAGGAAAAGAAACTCATGGAACAACAACAAACCTAGGGTGGTCAGCCTCAACCTCAAGTTTAACCCACTAGTTTGGTAGCTCATCACAATCCAACACTAAGATCCACACACCATCTCTCCTGAAGGAAAGCATGGTTAACCCCCTTAAAGATAATGGAAACTCAACTACCACCTCATAATCATCCCCCTCTTAATAATCCCATCATTGATCATTCCCCTATTGGCAATGAAGTTATTTTGGAAGAACCAAGCCTTACATATCAAGCAGATGTGACGTGTTGTTCTCCTAAAAAATCTCCTTCTAGGGAGAATATCATGGTGCAAAAATTTGGCAACACTAATAATGTGTCTTCCTTCACTAAACAAGTGGTTCTTGATTGCCCTTCATTAGAGATACATCAAACCAAGACCGCTGAGGTTATGAATGCACAAGTTTCCATTAGATCCCTCTTGATCAATGGACCTCATACATACCCTATGGGACATCCTAACAACCCTCTAATTTTGTACCCACCTTCACATAAACAACAAACTTAAAATAAACCTGAACTTATCCCTTACCCTCCTCAAACTAATTTTTCATAGGAACCGAGTTATAATATCATTGCTCATACATATAAAACTTGAAATAATATCCAACCACAACAACACACACCAACACCCTTACCATTTCCTAATCCTACCCCCCTTAACCCTTTCTTACTAAGTCGCAAGGTGTATGATCTTGTCGAGCAACTTAAGAATACTCCTGCTAAGATATCATTGTGGGACCTTCTTCAAGCCTCCCCTCACTATCACAACCTAATCCAAACAACCTTACAACAAGTTCCTCTCCCTTCTCATGTGCCACCAACTAATATTACAACAATGATTCATGGCCAAAATGTTGATATTGTTTTCCACCAAAGTGAACTACCGTCTTTGGATGTGCAAAAAAAAAAATGAAGCTTTCACGATCATCGTTCAATACAAAACAAAAGGGATAAACATAACTCTTGTTGATATTGTTTCTTCTCTTAATGTATGTAGTGTGAGCCTTTTAGATAGACTTGGCATTGATCAATAAACCATTTGACTTGATTCTTTCTCTATTAAGGGATTTGATAATGTTGAAAAGAAACCACTAGGGGTAATCATTATGCCTCTTACTGTTGGAGTGGTCACCTTAAATACACCAATCCATTTTAGGCCTTATGAACTTTCATGCAATCTTATCTTAGGTAGACAGTGGATTCATGCAATGAAACGTGTGCCTTCAACTCTTCATTGCAAAATGAAATACATCTACAACAACACAATCCACACACTTGACATTGATCTTGAACTTGATAGTGTCTTACAACTTGAGAAAAACAAAGCCAAATCCTTAAACACATTAGCGTCACCTACACAAGCGGAACTTGTTCAACAAAATGATGAAAAACAACCACTTACACATCACACGAAGCTATTTACTGATGATTTGGGTTCCTTGGAACTTGAACATGACTTCATGGGGGAGGTCAAATTCATACACAAATATTCAAATAAGGCCAAAGATACAACAATAATGTCCACAAAAGAATCAAACAACCTTTTGAAAGCATCCACCTCAACCAATTTAGACAAAGACACAAAATAAACAACCTTTGACGAACATAATAATGAACAACCACTGGATCCAAACACAATGAAAGAGCTTTATGGAAAAGTTTATGAACTCATGAAACACCTTGGATATAGTGGAAATGGATGTGGTACTAGCGAACGACGTATTTGTGTTCCCATTGATCCTCACACAAAACAAACAACTCATGCTCTTGGTTATTTCCCTTTGATAGAATTCGCCAAGCCTTCCCTCAATGTTAATAGTATCACACAACATACTCCTAAATCAACCTTAACTATCATCTATCCTTAAATCCTCACCACTAGTGGTCTTGAACCTCATCCTTTACCAAACATAAAACAAATAGCTACACCTTCACTTACTATCAATGTCATCTCATAGAATTTTCATGATTTCAATTTGTTAGATTTTATACCCTCCTATAATGGAGAGAATAAAGTCTCACAATCTAAAGAATCTTGTGAAGATATGACAACCACTACTACGCACGATGTATCTTTGTCACATATTGTAGACACGTAAATCATCTTGATTGATATCATGCACTCAATTTTGATTCACTAACCATAGTTCTTCCTTAATCACTTATTTACTAACCAATTAATTAAAATATCCTTATTTAATTAATCCATCATAATACCTTTGTTAATTAAATAAATCATTTTATTTGATTAATCCTAATGTTTCTCTTTTGATTAAATAAATCATTTATTTAATTGAATCCTAAAGTTCATCTCTTTTAATTAAATAAATTAACCTTTATTTGATTAAATCTAACATCATCCCTTTTAATTAAATAAATAAAAATTTATTTAATTAAATCTAATATCCATTATTCATCTCATTTGATTTAATAAATCCAAAAAACTAAATCAAGTGTCAAATCAAACTAATTTTCATCTAAGTTAATTAAATGATGATTAACTCAAATTCTAATCAATCAAATCCTCTAGATTTTGCATTTTGCACATGTAAATCAATTTAATTGATTTATAAATTCTTCTATTTTCATTCAAAAGGGCATCTCTTTGGAATATTCCTCCATTTTGAAATCTCCCTCCCAAAGGGACTTGTCCTCCAACTTGGCATTTATAACTCTTACAAGTCCTTTTTCTTGAGCCAAGTGGCATTATCTCCTCTTCCATATCTTCCTCCACAAGCCAACTTTCAAATTTCAAATTTCCACCTAATTGCATTTATTTGCACATTTATCAAAATGTGCTCCAACTCTCTAAACTAGCATGTTGACAAGTGGCACAATGCCATTGGCTTATGTTTAGTCCCACATTCTTCATATCTTTCATTCATCCATCCTTCTTTCCTATAAATGGAGGAGTCTTCTATTGATTTTGGATCCATAATTTTATGCAAAGTTATTATCTACAAGTTTTGATCAAATTCATCAACACTTCATCCAGGTTTTCAGAGCTTTCATCCATCTTAGCTAGGTTATGGTCAAATTACATCAAGGAGCATCAATCTTCGTCAAAGTTCATCAAAGCTTACAAGGAATTTGGAAAGGACTATTTTCCACATCAAAATAACACCAATTCCTCCATGGGATTGAGGGTTTGAATGTTTTCGATAAGATTACTTAGCTTCCAATAGATTTTATTTGATAATCTCTCTTGTTTTCTTGTTCATTTCATTTCAATGAATTGCACGGGGAATGATTGTTTTAGATGTGTTTGATCACTAACACTGTGTTGTTTGTCCATGTTTGAATAGGTCTAGAACTACCATTCACATTTTGGCACTAGGAGGGCCCAACCAGGTTTTTAACATTTTCTGGCAAGTTTTTGTCGGTAGGTTTGGTCGTGAATCTCGATGTAGCACACCCGTGGCTTCTTTCAGCACATAGGTTGTGACTTTTGGCCCATCTAGGCTCTGTTATAGTGCATACACGACATCTTCCAGTACATTTACCTCCTAGTTTAGTGCATATACAGGATATTTTAGCACATCTGGTCTAAGATTTAATGCATTTGGTCTAAGTTTTAGCATATCTGGTTTAAGTTTTAGTGCATCTGGTTTGAGTTTTAGTGCATCTGGTCTGAGTTTTAGTGCATCTAGTCTCTATTTTAGCATATATGGTTTGTGTTTTAGCACATTTGGTCTCTATTTTAGCGCATTTGGTCTCCGTTTTAGTGCACATGTTCTCTATTTTAGCACTTTTGTAGTCAATCTTAAAATGGCCATATCTTGGTCATACAAAGGTCTTTTTTGAAGATTTTTCTTTTAATGGGGTATAATTTCATAAGCTATGGAATGGTGTAAGTGTTTTTCAATTTTTTTATAGTTAAAATTTTCAATTTTACACCTAAAGGAAAAACACATTGTAATGTGGTCTAAATTTAAGGGTTTTTATACTTAATCATTCATCTAACCCTCATATCTTCTTGTTTCTTTATCTCATCTAACATTTTGAGCATGGCTTCCAAGTTTTAAGAGTAGCATGGAGCATTGAAGTGAAAAGAATTTGATATCCATTGTCTAGGAAAAGGAGGAAACGAGGAGAGGACTTCTTATGGCATCATCATATGATTGTATCAAGTATTTTTAAACAATTGGGGATCAATTATAATCCCATTTTAAGGCCTTTTTTATCTTCAAGTTTTTAGGATTCAAATAAATCTCATTTGGTCTTTAAAAGGAACAATCAAAGGGTTGAAAAGAACCTTAGGAACTTACTAGAGTTGGTTTTGGATCTAAAAATTGAATTAAAAAACTTCACACTTCATCTTGGTGCTATAAAAAGAATCCATCATTGCTTTTGAAGTTAAAATGAATGTGTTTTTCATGTTTTGCAATTTTTTTACAAGTTAATATCATTTAAAAGGTGTATGCACTTCTCTCATGCTTCATGGAAATCTTGAGAATCAAAAGTCTTTTGGTGATATTAGGTTGTCTAAAATATTGCCTCCACACTTCAATTTGGGATTTTTAAAATTGAAAAAATATTGCTAGTGTGAGTTAAGTACATCATGTGTGTTCTCTCTTTGATTACGCAAACAAAGATTGATCAAACTATGGATATGCTTGCTTTATATTGTTCACCTTTAGAGGGGATTTCCTAAGACCAATTCGAAGGTGACTCCAACTATTTTTTCGCTTGGGCCGGTATACAAATGGATAATACTAATTTTTCAAGTCCTCATGGTATGTAGGCCTTAGCCGTATAGTGTCTTTCAGAATTAGGTACTACTGTAAAAAGTATAAGAGCCCTTTTAATAGGATTGATTAAATATTTTATTAGCTTGTTGGATGCTCAGAAGGTGCCATATCCTTGATCACACTAACTAAGAACCAATTTGTGTAGACGCCAAAATCCCTTTCTATTTGTTGGTGCAAGAGGTCAGACCTCTGAAGCCACCCCACATTTTTTCGGTTCTTTGTAGAGATGAGAATTTCGTCATGGGATATTCATGAGAATTGAAGCTTGGATGACCTAAGAAGTGTGTGCCATGGAGGGGAGCCTGTGTGGTCAAGCTTCTAATCATCCACGCTGAATAAGCATAGTTGGAATTATCCAAGTAGGAATTCAACAAATATTTTCTTTTCCGCCCTAGGGTTGTGCAATATTTGAGTTAGTTAAACACATTTTTTGGATCTAAAATATTGAAAACAAACATTCAACAAGGTCATCAAATTTCAAACCCTTTAGGAGAGGAAAATACCTTTGAAAAGTCTAAGTCCTACTACTTGTCCCTTGGGATTTCATCCTTAAAGGCTTCTAAGTATTTTGATTTATACCTCAATTTACTCTCTCCAAAGTCAACATTAGGGAACTATTGCCTTGATTCTATTGATTTCCACATAATGGAGCTTGTGGGATGAAAAGAAATGAAGACATAGACATTCAGTTTGAAACTTAAGCAAGACATTGGATGTCGCAAAAGAAATTCATTAATCAAGATGAAATCAATTGAACCCGACACATGTGCTTGTTTATATTTTGTCTTATGGTTTGAAGTACTCTTAGGGAAAATCATGTTCTTCAAAAAATTGGTCTTGTAAACAAATCCCTCTTAGGTTCATTTAGGATCAAAAGAACCAATCATTTCATCCATCTCAAAAATCAATCAAATCCCATCTCACAAACAAATTTTGAACCATTGGAAAAATCATTCATGCTAAACTTTTGGAAAATCCTTCTAAAACAAAATCAAAACCATCTTGTTTGACTAAGTGTGTGTAGATGAATCCTTCTTCATACACTTAGTTAAGTTATCACCTTGTGGAAAAGTTTATTCCAAGATAACATCCAACATCTTGGGGTTCATTAGTTCATTATCCAAAATCAAAATCAAAATCAAATCCAAATAAAACCAAATCAAATCAAAAATTCGTAAAGTATTGTATTCCTCCAAGGATCTTAAAATTTCAACACCCATATCACTCAACCCTTTCATCCTCCATCTGATCATTGGTCCTAAATCCCTTAGAGGTCAACAAGGTCAAAACACAAGAGGAAAATGGAATATAAACTTGCTCCATACATCATGAGTGATCTAAGTCAACCAAACTACCAAATCCTTACAAAACCAATGGATTATCAAAACTCACATTTATACAATCCATACATGGGATCATTATCTCCTACAAACCTCAATGGTACAACAATGTGAGTATGCCCAATCTAAATTTTGGAACACCTTCCCCTATGGCAGATTTAAATCAAGGTCCAAACCTACAAATATATCAACCAAACAATCACTACATGAGTCTTCATCAAAATAACATTATCCCATCCAATCCATACATGCCAAATGTGAATATACCAAGTGCAACTTTACCAAACATGAACATTTCAAATCCACACTTGGTGAACTTTGGGATGGATATGTTTTCAAATCACACAAATGTTGTTCAAATTCCAAACAATATGTTAACAAATACATGTATTTATCCAAGCCAAGGTAACACCATTCAAAATAAAAGTTACCTAAATCAAGGGAATGTGATTACCAACCACAAAAATGTTCAATTTCAACCTATAATGCCAAATCCAAAGATCTTCCCAAATCATAACATTGTCAAAAATCAATTTGTCCATGATCCCATACAAGCACCACAAGTATACATTCCAAATCTACTTGAACAAAAACCAAATCAACTATCTCAAGGGTTTCAAGATCAAAATCAAGATCAAATTTTGTGAGATCAGATTGCTACACTTACCAAAATAGTTGATTCATTGTGCCAAGAGATATCTCGACCCAAAAATCAATACATTCTTTTGTTGGTTAAACCATGTCATCAAATCATTGAGTTGTTTCCACAACCACATCAAGAAAAATATCTCCAATGTCAAGAGGTTGGATATCAAGATCAACAACATCAATAAAAAACCCAACCTCCACATCTCGAAGATCAGTCACCACATCTCAAATATCAATCACCACATCTCCAAAATCAATCACCAAAGGTCAATTTGAAGTACAATTATCACAAGGTAACAAATGAAAATACACACCACTTGGGGGACTAATCAAATTAGTCATGCAATAGTTGGTACAAGAAAATCTTATCAAAATCCCCTATTATGAAAATTATCAAGAGCCTTAAGTTAAACCACCAGGGTATAACGAGAAGCACCTTTGTGATTTTGAAAAAATAAAGGGGCACACAACATCAAATTGTATTCGACTCAAAAATATCATCCAAGACCTTATTGATCAAAAAATAATAACTATTGAGAACAATGATGAAGATTCAACCACTAGTGATAGCATTGACAATCTCTCCACCATAGTTGTTGAAAACAATGATTAAGATCTATCCATCAATGAGAACCCTGAAGATGTTTCTACCCCATCCGATGATCAACTCAACATACATCAAGATTCACTCTTTAGTCATAAAAAAAACCCCTCAACAATATTTGGCAATGATCTATTTCAAGGAGTGTTAGAATTATTTGATCCTATTGACATAATCCATGATCCATTGACCAATGATCATGTTGAAAATGTCTCTACATCACCTAATGAGTTAGAGGACATATCTCAAGAATTTATTCCAAAGAATGATCAACATCTTTCACCAAAGTCTAGAAATGGTCCTTTCCAAGACATATTGACATCCTTTGACCTCATGGTTACAGATACTGAAGGAATCCTCAACTCAACATTTGATCCAAGTCCACTCAAAGATCAAGAGGATATTGAGCCACTTTTCATACCTAATGAAGACATCCAAAAACTCTTTTTAAGCAATCCATCCTTTGAAACTTACCCATGTCAAAAACTTGATCCAAAGCATGTCAAAAGTAATTCCAAAATTAATCAAGATCAAGAATTTATATCTCCAAGATAGTACAATGATCTAATGGACACTCTCCTATCTATACAAGATGTTGCAACTAATGATCATATCCATATAGCACATATTCCTCCATCTACCCATGAGATGCTTCCTTTGGATGGACATGTAGGTCATATTCATTCAAAACAAGAGTCTCATACTCTTGATATCATTACAAAGGAACAAGAGTCTCCTACTCTTAACATGTGTACACATGTTCAAGATATAGAAAAATCTAGAGACATATCAAAAATGGGTCATGAAGAAGGCTTCTACAGAAGTTGTGAATTAGAAACATCCTATAAAGGAATATCAAAAATTAATCAAGATGTAGAATTTTACGTGGAAAATGAATCATCAACACCTCTTGAATAAGCATTCAAATTTTATATTTCACAAGATCAAGCCAAAGATATGAATCAGGAAGTTATGAAGGATCTTATCACTTATAAACTTGGATCACTTACCTTTTTTAGGGAAAGCTATCTTATCAATAAAGAAGCTATCACCTTTGAAAATCCACAACAAAGCAAAGGAGTATTAAATCTTTTTCCTAAGGTAAATCATATCCTATTGAAAATAAAATGTTTCAACAAATGAATTATCAAGGTAGAGGATTAGGCCTACATGAACAGGGTATCCTAGAACCAATGCAGATAATTGGCAATACTAAGCATCAAGGTCTTGGTTAAATTCAACAATTAAGGGATCTAAAAATATCAGTGATACCTCTATAATATTGGGGGAAATTTTATCTAGTGCAAGCATCAACATAGGGAGCACAAAGAGTCCTTATGGTGAAACCAATGCCTATACTACAACCAGCCACATCATGAATCTTCATCCACCCATCACCCCATCCATGAATCAGGGCCAACATCAAAATAAATATTTGAATCAAGGCATGAAGAATGTTATCAAAGCAAAAGAATTTTTGAAGCATAATGGACAAGGGTATGTGTAGGATCATGATGGGCCAAAATGTGGTGATCAAATGATGGGTATGTGTAGGGTATGTGGTTGATGACTTTTTTTTTACCCAAAATTGATGAAACGAAAAGGGTTTTTAAAAGAGATTCCCAACTTTCCACCAATACAAATTATGCTTTACGTTGAATTTAATAAATAATTATTATTCATTTTCTATTTGAATTATGAATAAAGTCTTGATTGATAGGTTGATTGAAAAACATCTATAGCTTTCAAATGGTATCACATTTTTTGAATCCGAAATATGTGACACATTCTATTGTTTTCATACTATAGGATTTTTATTTTTTTTGAATTTCATGAAGTTTTGACCAAGTTAAGGTGGTCAAACATACGAGTTTTTATATTTTTTAAAATTTGTAATAAAAAATTCATAATTAATTATTTACTTGGAAAAAAATATGCATCACATTGGGACATGAGTCCTCTACTTTATATCTAAAATCTTATAAAAAATATTATCATTTTATTGGGGTTAGGATGGTTAGACAGACACCTACTTATTTTTTTCCTAAAATTTAAATACTACTACATTGAAATTTCAAATTTTCACTAAATAGATTTAAAAAAAAAAAAAAAACCTATTAGTTTAGAAACTACATTCAATTTTCTACAGCTTCTATTCTTACATTTTTTTGAAATAATATAGATAACTTATTCAAACTTTTATGTCAAGTTGCCTAACTCTGATTTTTCTGAATTTTTCACCACTTAAGGGCCTGTTCTTTCCATGATGATCCTGCACATACCCACAAATCAAATACACATGGATACCAAACTATAAAAAAGAATGATTATCCCTATCAAACTCCATTAGTCAAAAAAACTATGGGGAAAAGTAAAAAAGAGGAAAGTATCCACTAAAGATGTCCACAAAGGAAAAAGTAGGCTTCTCAAGTAACATACAAAGTATATCAAGCAGTTGGTGCTAATTCCATACACACTTTTGTATCCACCCATCATTGCTCATCTTCACAATTTTGGAGAGTCAAAGGTTCCAAACTATCAAGCAATCCATCTTTTATTCCTAAACACACTCCATCCACACCTCCATGCATGACATCCAATTCTTACATTCACCATGTATTGGTATCCACCCTTCATCATAGGGATTCAGAAGGCACTCTATCACGATGTGCACACAAAGACAGAGTTAACTCCGATATCAACAAAGTGGATCAGGAATCTCAAAAGTTGTATTCAAGTGCACAATCTTGGAAAAACAACTTCTTTAGGTAGGATATTGATGGCACATTATGACAAAAGTATCTACATCAACACCACCAAGTAGTTTAGAATGAGCTTAAAAATCTTTCACAGAGAAAACCAAAAAAATATAAAAATATAAAAATCCAAAAAAAATAGAAAAAGGATTGAAAATAGTAAAGAAAAAAATTGTCCTCTAGTGAAAACCACTATGGTGGTGCTTTGTAAAGGTACCATGATGAAAACCTAGAAAATAGGCATCATGTGTAGAATTGATCATCTGTGTGCACCAATTCAGGTGAAAGCATCTCATCCCATCCATAATAAATCTAGTATTCCATCCATCTTATCCATAATAAATTTATTCATCCATAAATCATTGATCCAATCCATTTTCATCCATCTACATCCATAGTCCAAGTTATCTTGATCTTGGAAAATTTTGGTGCACACTTTACACTTTCTTATGGTAGACATCTTGACATCAGTCATTTTCATTGATCCTATCCTACCCAACATTATTTGAGCCATGAAGCATTCCTATATTCGAACACCTTATATTTTCACAAGATAATCCTTGGAATACTTTGTGTGCTTACCATATCAATCCATCCATACATTTATCCAAGCATCCACCCATGGCATTCCATACATTAATAGACACTGGTGGCAGATATTTACATCTTGCCCCAGGAATAAATCTTGGTCTATATCTTCCAACTTATGTGGTGATTTGAAAATTGGAAAATGTGAAATCAAATTGGTCAAAGCACTTGTGAGAAAAAATTCCAAATCACTAGCACATGGCACATTTTGATGAGAAGACATTCCTTATCAAGCTTTATCTTTCATCGAACATCAATCCAAATAATCAATATCAGTTGTATCTAATTCGCACTTCAGTGTCACATAAAATCATTCAAGACAACCTTTTTTCCAAGCTCGAGCTTCACAATCTTGATCTTTAAAATTCAATCAATCCATCATCATCTTGGGATATCCTTCCCAATCCTTTTGTTTCTTAACACTATCCTTGCATTGTTGTGTATCTTCAGCAATGTTATCATCATCAATCTTGATCAATCAAATCCAATCAACCCCTCATCATCTTGGGATATCCATCCTAATCCTTGCATTGTTTTATATCCTCAACAATGTTATCATCATAAATCCATCAAATAAATCAATCAACCTTAGCTTGGTTTTGAAATATATATTTTTCGGAACCTAAATGCTTGCTCTTGTACTTCTAGGATTTTTCAGCTAAAAGGAGAGAGATTTAGGTCGAAAAATCCTTATGTCACACTCAAATTAGGATTTTTGCAATGTGATGTGATATAAATGAACTTAACTAAATGAAATTGACTGATTAAAATGAACTAGAATGAATGTAAAAGTGCAAGTTAAGCTATTTTTGAAAACACATTGTGATATGAAAACAACTATGAAAATTAAGAAATTATGCAAAACAAAAAGTATAGGGGTAAATATGAGTGCACCTGGATGATGAGTGAGCTTTCTAGAGTGTCTGGAATGCTGGTGAATTTTACTATTTTTTCACAATGGGACTCATTTTTCCTAGGTGGCGAATTAGTCCACCTACTGATGAATAACTATTGAGAGCTGATTTTTGTCTTTCGAGATATGAAATCAAACAAACCTCAAGTTTCCAGTCTAAAGGTGGGACTCATTTTCCATAGGTGGTGAATCATTCCTCTCCCAAATTTTTGAAAAACCAGGAGACAACTCTACAACACCAGATCTGGAAATGTCTGTTTGTCGGGTTGTCAAAGTCAAATCTACAGAAAAAAGACAAATAACTCTCTCCAAGCTTGAATTTCACTTATGTTGACTTGAAGCACCTAATTAAAATAAAAATAAATCTTCAACAATGAATAACATGTCAAATCTACAAACAAAGGGCTACAAATACACAAGCAAAAGGGGGAAAATGATTAGGGTTAGTGAATAGGGTTTTGCCTTGGTCAAACCCCACTTTTGGTAATTAAACCCTTGAAAATACAATGAAATGCAAGAGAAAGATAAATTAATAGCATGAAAATGATATCAACTCATCTAACTCTTGATCTTGTAATTCTAAAGTAATGTCAATGGCAGCTTCAAAGTGCTTGAAAAGTGCTTTAATTGATGATGTAAACATGCTTGAGTGCTTGAATATGATATGTGAATATTGGAGGATTGTAGGAGATTATGGAGGATGTAAAATGAGTTGAAAAACACTTATTGTGCCTTAGTATCTATTCATACCTCATCACAGGCCGACATCAAGTGATTTTGGATAAAATCCTGAAAGGAAATTTAAAATATTTTGAATTTGGGGCCAAGGGGGACTCATTCGCCAGCCATGGTGAATGAGTCCCACCTAGGACCTAAAAACAAGTGTCTAATGTTTTATTTAATGTTATTTGTCAGGATAAAATTCAAAAATACATTTAATTAAGTCATGTGAGGGCATAAAGGGGCAAAATAAAGCATGAGAAAGGTGTAAATAGTGAAGATGCACCTAGGAAAGCATGAATTCTTGTTACAAGACTTTACAACACTTCATAATAGGACTTGTTGATGAGTAAAAAGGTGTTTTTTAGGTGAATTGTATTAAATAGAGTCTAGAAGAATGTGCAAATGTCTTACAACACTTCACAACACCTACATAAGATGTCGTTCTTTGAATTTTAATCTAAATAAGCATGTTCAAGCCATGTTACAACATAAAATCAAAGCAGCATAGTTCCAACATTATGAAACAAGACCTAAAAGGACATGAAAATGATAAAGGGCCATTTTTCTACAACAAATTTAACCCCCACTTTAGTGAGAAGATGAACCTACTTCAAACTCACACTAAAGTAGCCATGAACATCGAGGGGAAGGTTCGAATGCACTTATGTTAGCAAGATGGAATTAAATGATCAAGAGGGATGATCAAGCCCCTAGGATGAAGATCACATGGCAAACTAGGCATATGGAAAAAGGAAGAGACAAGTGTTGAGAGGAATCAGATGAAGCTTCGATCATCAATCTAACTATTTGTGAAAAGAGATCTAGGATGATTGTTTGAAAAAGAGAATGTGTACTCACTCTGGGGCCACAAAACTAGTTTTTAGTGGGGTGAGAAAGCCCAAAAGGCAGGATACATATGCTAGTTGGTATGCACTCTCAAAACACAAAAGTGGCCATGGGGAAAATTCATGCTGCTAGTTGGGATTCCCACTCAACCATGCCAAAGTTATACTGCTTAATAACTTTAACAAGGAGCCATAAAGGAAAAGGAATGTTCATGAATAAAAAGGAAAGAGTACAAAAATCATGCAAGTTGTGTTATGCAAGGTGGAAAAAATGCAGAATGTAAAAATGAAAAAGTGTAAAATGTAAAATGTTCGAAGGAGTCTTGTTCAATTTATGCAAGGTAAATCACTTAGGGAACATTGTGTCTAATGTCTCCAAGAGAGGACCAATCAAAGAATAGTATATTCACAACTTAGGGGATGCAGTGTGTCTAATCAGGCCACCAAGAGGAATGTAATATGCTTAAATAAATCACACTTATGAACGACATCACAGCCAATGTCATCCACAAAGTGACAAATGCATCATATAAACAACAAAGCTACACAAAGACGCATGAATGGACAAAGAAATAATTGTAATGTATGCCCCCACTTTAAAGGAATTGGTACACATTGTTCTATGAGAAATTCCTTTAAAGTAGAGAAGAAAAGAAAATGCAAAAAGAAAACAAGACATGAGAGCCAACTTGTAAAGCTCTATGCCAAGTCATATGTTTTGAAGTTAGGCTGCATGATGTCAAGGAAAAATGGGAAAAAAAGTGTGATAGGTTGAATGTGAGCGTTAGAAAACAAGCAGAAAGTAAAAGAGTGCAAATAAACACTAAAACAACCTACACCTCAAGATTAGCCTAAGTTGGAAACAAAACAAGATAAAAGCAACAAATGGAACTTTATACCTGCGTCGAATCGATCCTTTGGTTGGCCCTTTGATCTTTGATGTGTATGCTCCTTGGATGGCAAGTAGATGCAAGCTAAATGATGTGTGAGGATGAGTGCAAGTGGATGAAAACAAGAAAATGGCTAAGTATAAGTTGAGAAACAAAATTGCAAGAGTTTGGCTAGCAAAATGATCTCCCCAAAATGAGAGAAAAGAGGGGTATTTATAGGATTTTTGAGAATTCCTAGGGAAATGGATGGTCAAGATTGAGCCACCAAATATCAAGATGTAGGGCTAAGGTGAGTTGAGAACTCACAAGCCCTCACATCTTGACATGTGGCATGTGATATAGCCCTAAAAGGTGAAGTGGACATGAGGTGGAAGGAGAAGTACATGACATGGAGGGGGTACAAAGTACCTTGGGATTGGACAAGATCTCCTCATAAAGGAGGTCCTTGTCCCCATGTGGGTGAGAGGACATGTGAGGAATTAAAAATTCCCTCAAATATTCTCATGGGGAGATGGGAAAGAATAAAGAATAAGTGAAGGACATGTGGAAGAAGTGAAGGAATTAAAAATTCCTTTTGGGTGCCTTGGGATTAAAAGGTGAATTAAAATTCACATAGGGAAGTGGAGAGCCTTGTCCAAGAGGAGAAAGTCTTTAATAGGGTTGACTAAGGACACATGTCATAAAGGACATGGGGAAGAAAAAAGGAATTTAATATTCCTTGGAAGGATAAAAGGAATTAAAAATTCATTGAGAGGTTGATTAGGCTAGTTAGTGAATGATTAGAGGATGGTTAGGTGGCTAAGAGAGATTAGGGGCCAACTTGCAAAAGTTGGAGGATGTGACACATCCTAATCAAGGATTAGGCATGTGCACACCTTAATGATGGGATTAGAAGATGGATTAGGTTAAAATAAAAATGATGGAGGATGTGACATGAAGGGAATTAAATAAATGGAATATTTATTTAATTCAATTGATGGAAGGAGGATTAAAGAGATAAGGTATTATTGATTAAATACCTTAAGGATTTGGTAGAATTACAGGTATTAATTAAATAATAGCAGTATTACTTAATTGATGAAAATAAGATAAAAGAGGATGAATTTGGATAAATTAAGTGTCCAAATTTAGACATCTACATTTTTCCCCTCTTTGAGATGGTGTTACGAAGTAGCACCATTTCAAAGAATATTAAAACATAGAACCTAGAAGAAGATGGTTAGATTGGAAAAGATGCCCCAATCATTCAAAGGAGTGACTAGGAAGGAAGATGATGGGGGGGAAAGATGAAAGTTAGGGATGAAGGATGCCTCCTCGAGAGGACATGCGGGTTCAAGAGAACACGGGTGGGCTCTCGAAATGGATGAGAGGATGCAAGGGGAGATTGAAAAGATGATGCAATGGGAGAGTGATGAAGGAGAAGAGGAAGATGATGTAAAATGAAGATGATGAAGCACAAATGGGTGACAAAAGGTGATGTTGCCCCAGTCAAGGTACAAGCCAAAAGGGGGTTGATGAGGGATGGAGTGTTGTCAAAGAGGGATCTCAAAACAACACAAGGATAGGGAAGGACACATCCCATTGAGTGGTATTGATGAGGGAAGGATACATCCCAAAACACCACTAAAGGATAGGGAAGAGTACCTCCCGATGATGATGAGGTATGTGTTGTTGACGAGGGAAGGATACATCCCAAACAACACCGAAGGGATATGGAAGAATAAAATGGGATGATGATGATGATGATGATGATGATGAGGAGGATGATGAGGATGAGGATGATTGGATCTAGCCTTGTAACAAGACTGAGAACAAGACCAAGGATATGATTAGATGATTTAGGCTAAATGGAATGGATGGGGATTGGATAGAGATGTGAGATAAGGAAAAAGGATGAATGGATGGGGGGATACATGCAAGGAAATAGAATGGAAAATGAAATGCAATCCTAATGCAATTTTCCATCTTCGGAGCACTGATTTTTGCTATATCATAAGACACAAGACACCAAGGTATGAAGAATCAAGGTGGGTTAGTGTCTAATGCATAAAACAAACGTAACAAACAAGAAGGCTATCCCAACACCCCAAAGTCATGGTGACTTTGGTCAGGCCAGGTATTGGGATAACCACAAGCACACAAGGATGCCCCAGCGTAACACAAGACCTCAGGGATCTTGGTGGGTACTACGTGGGACAACTGAGAAGACAGAAAAGATCAAGATACACCCCTATGTTGACGAGTCAAAGCACACCATGATATGATGGATCAAGGCAACCATGACAAGTGATGATAGGGAGCTCAAATGATAAACAAAAGCCAAAAGCATCAAAAGATCGCAATCAATTTCAAACGTCCTTTGCCATAGGATCAATCAAGGGGATGGATGGGATTGATGAGGTCTTTTAGGAAGGATGCATCCTGTTAAGACCGATAATGGATACTAAATTAAAAGATTGATATGACACAAAATATTCAAGACTGATTGGATCTGATGGTACAAGTGGATCTCGTTTGTTAAGAACCAGCAAGATAAGGGCATAGCTTGATGACGTGACACAAGAGACATGACATAAGACTGACACATCCTAGCGACCTAGGGGCTCGGGGGCCAATCAAAGATTAGCCTTGCCTACATGGAAGCACAGAGCCCTCGTAGTTCGATAAAAGGCTGACGACAGACCATGATGGAGATTTTGATGGATGACCAAGACGGGACAGAGAAATAGGAACAAGATATGAAGATTGATGATAGATGATAAAGGATCAAATGGACAAAGCAGAAAGATCGATGATGGATGGAACCCCGGGGGCGGATCAAATGATTGACCTTGCCTACGTGAAAGCGCAAGGGCAATGTAGTTCGACAGCAGGCCAAATACAAGTGATGGAAAAAAGATGATGAGATAACCCTAGATAAGGGGTTAAAATGATTGGATCGACACAATGGGACAAGATAGACTAGTTGGACTGGATTGGAGGATAGTGACTATATAAAGCTCAGGGATGGGATAGTTATTCAAATCATCAAAAGATGAATTGGGAGGATGAGATGACAAATAGATGAATGATGAAAAATGATAGGAGATTGAAAAGATGTGAAAAAGAAGTAGAAGTGATGGCGATAAGATAGATGACATTGGATTGCGTGGGGAAAAGCCTATAGCTAGATACCAATGACAAGGGATTATGAGATGGGATGAAGGGAGAGGGTGGGGGGAGGAAAAGGATTGTTTGGGTGGATTGGATAGAGGGATAAGGATTTGGATGAGGAAAAGGTGACTAGATGGAGAGATGACTGATTCTTGGAACTAGAAGGTGAAGGGTGGGAACAGGTGGAAGATTACGATTGATGAGAGTTTGAAATGATAGGAGGCTTGATGAAGGTTTTGAGATGATAGAAGGTTTGATGAAGTTTTGAGATGATAGATGAAGGTTCAAAATAGATGAATGGTTACACGGAATGGGTGAATGGATTTATTAGAATGGATGAATAGGACAAAGTTTGAAGAAGATGGAGGGAGGGATCTGAAGACTTTGTTCAAAATCCAAAGATCTTGACTGCAGAGGGGTTTGGTTAATCTCAGATTGGGATAAGATTAAAGCTCAGATGAGGATTGGATTGAAGACTAGAATGATTGAAGGATATGATTGGACAGGATTCTACACCGAGTTTCGGGGTTTAAAGGGCGTAAAGTGTTGACAATTAGATTTTTCCTGATTTGGCAATTTTCAAAAATTGTCAAATTTTGCCATTTTAGGAAACCTCACCGATATACTTTTGGGAGGCCAAATTTTTGCCAAGAAATACCCATTATTGAGATAGGATGAATTGCCAACTAACATCCCAGATGCGAGATATGCATTTCTAGTTATGAGTGAAAACAATTTGTCAAAATGTTGGAAAAAAATACTAAACTGGGATTTTGAGGGTCAAGATGAAGTTTGAGGCCCCGAAAATGTGCCAAAACGGGTTCCAATGGCTTTCAAAAATACCAGTTAGGAATCCACTCGTTATCTTGTAACGCAACCACCCGTCAAATTTCAGCTCAAACGGACACCCGAGTCAAAAGTTATGGCCTCCTAAAGTTTTTGTGCAAAAATCAAAACCCTCAAAAATATGGTTTTTCGATAAATTTTGAAAATTTCAACACATGGGTTTTGATGGCGGGGGGAAATTAGAAAATAGGTCGTAAGCATATTTTGAAATTTATTTGTATTTTTGCGCTAGGAGGGGGACATTGGTCGGCCACCACGTGGACGGGTCCGCCGCCGCGGGCGGACAGGTCCACCACCGGGCGGGCGGGTCCGCCGTCGGAGGTGGATGGGTTTGCCGCCAGCTGAATAGGTCCGCCACAGAAGGTGGACAGGTCCGCCGCTGGCCGGGCAGGTCTGCCACTGGAGGCGGGCAGGTCCGCCGCCGGAGGCAGACGGTCCGCCACCGCCGGGCGGACGGGTCCACCGCCTCCAGGGGCGGACAGGTCCACAGCCGGCCAGACGGGTCCTCCGCCAGGGGCGGATGGGTCCGCTGCCGAGCGGACGGGTCCGCCAACGGAGGCGGACAGATCCGCCACCGCCAGGGGTGAACAGGTACGCCACCGCCGGACGAGTCCGCCACTGCCAGGGGTAAGATAGGTCCGCCGCCGCCGGACGGGTCCACCCGGGGGAAAGGATGAAGGATGAAAAAAGGGGATTAGCTAGGTAGCTAGGATGGATAGATGCTAGGATGGATGGA
>VDFB02056351.1:29322394-29471775 GCA_007258455.2 Sequoia sempervirens
GGCCTTCACCATCCACATGTCAAGATGTGAGGGCTTGTGAGTTCTCAACTCACCATAGCCCTTCATCTTGACCTTGTTGGATGAATCTCCACCGTTGAATTCTCTAGAGAATTCAAATTCTCCTATAAATACCCCCTCCTTGAGGGAATTTTCAACACTTTTTGATTTGAGTAATCTTATGCTGCCAATTTGCATTCTCAAGCACTTGTTATCATTTATCCATCCACTTTGATCATTTTGCACATTCAATCTTGCATCTAGCTACATTACAAGCCATCCAAGGAGCACACAAATCCATCAAAATCAACGGCCAACCAAGGAGTCTTCAATAGCAAGGAAGGTATAATCATTTGCATCTCGTTTCATCTATTTTCCTTCTTGTTTTATCACTCTTCATGCTAATCTTGAAGTGTCCTTAGTCTTTTATCATTCACATTTTTAATTATTTTGCACATTAGAGTAGGGTAAAATTCTAAGGTACACACTTGCAACACTAGAGACTTCAATCTCAACTTGGAAAAACTATAGGCACCAATATATTGGAAGTTTCAACCCTCACCTAAATTCAAATCTAGCCTAGTGCAAGGCTTCAACCTCTATAAGATAAGCTCCAACCTATTGGAGGCTCCAACCACACACAAACTAAGCTCTCCAACCTCTTTATCCTTCAATAGTTGATATAGTTTGCTTCTTCAAGAAAAATTCCTCTCTTAGATCTGATTACAACTTGTGCACAATATCTTTCTTCCAAATCTGATCACTATCCAGCTAATAACCTTCTCTCACAAGTCTAATCACACACTTTATTTCCTCATATAACTGATCTAACTCTCGTGCACAACTTCTTTACAAAAATTTGATCATAATATGGTAATATATTTCTCATATCCTCCATATAATTCTACATTTATACTTCATGTGATTTTCTCATATTCTCTACATTTAGTCATTTAGAAAAAATTAGAATTACACTTCATTTTATGCCCCTTTCTCCTTTTTCAAATCTACTCTTTTACACATAAATATATCATTAAATATTTCCTCTTTAACATCTTGAATACTCTCTTCATATATTGTGATAAGAATCTAAATTACACTTCATATTTTCTTCTTTTGGATCTGCAAGTTTTATTTACATAATATTCGATAGAATTGTTATCTAAGATTTACATTTATTATTTCATTTTATATCCTCAAATCTAAAGTGGAGAGATACATCATTTCTAGAAAGATATAACCCTTTAAAATACATCGCCTTTTTTTAACAATTTATTTACGTTGATTGTCTTTTAAATACTTTTATTTATTCTCAAATGTTGCATATACCTTTTATTTAGAATCACCGGCTTCATAACCTTAAGCTTTGCCTTATCTATGAAATATAATTGTTGTATTTCATGTTAATCAACCCCCATACTAATGTGGTATATCACATTTACTAATTGTTTCTCTTCTCTATAATATGTTCTCTTTATAGCATTGATCACTTCCCTTTCAAAACTAATCACTATCTATTTAGGAATATTTTAATTGTTGCACATCTTATTTTAACTTGGGTGATTAATATTGATCTAAATATATATAAACTTGGCTTGGTAAATAAAAAGTATGTCAACCACCTTTTGATAAAATAATTTAATTTAACTTGGAAAAAACATAGTTGGTCACCCTTAGAGATAATAATGTAATTTGATCTTGCAAAATTATATTCAAACATTTTGACCGTAGAATTAATGTCTCATTTATGAAGTAGACCCAACACTACTATATCTATTGGAATGAGAAAATTAGTGGCTTTTGGCCATTTTCAATTTACACCTTGCATTCTTTGTCATCAATAACATTCCTTCTTTGACATCAATGATAATCTCATCATTCATTCTTGAAAATAATGACAATAATTACTTTGAAGTTCTTGTCCATACATTTTAATCTCCACAATTATCTCTTTGATAACCTTATCTATAGTTGGTATCAATGAAAAACATCCCAACAAGTGACTCAAGGATAATTCCCTCAATCACATAAAATAATTCATAATTTTTTAGAAGAAAAAATGAAACAAATATTTCCAATTTTTTTAAAACCCTTGCCCATATTTTTGTAGAAACAAGAAAGTGTCACAATGGATTTTATCACAAAGCTTTCTAAATTCCAAGGTAAGGATCATACATTTATTTTTTGGATAATATGAAAAAGTATATATATTTAGTTTTCATCTCTATAGAATTTAAGCCCTCATAAGTGGTTGATTTTTTCTTCAAGGAAGTGATCAAACTCCATGAACTACCTAAGAGTATCACAAGTGATAGTGACAGTTGCTTCATGAAATTTTTTAACAAGTTCTTTTCCTTTTGGTGTGGACTAATCTCACCCGATCACTTATTATCACCCACAAATATGACAAAAATAATATTATAAATAATGGGTTAAAGGTTGATAAATTATGTTTCTCTACATAGGGTATCACTATTACAACACTACCTACCACATATAAATTTATATGATGTCATTTATGGTCTTGTGTGGGTATGAAGCTTGAAGCTCCATTTCCCTCATTCTAGAAGATAGAAAGGTACTAGAAAAAATAGTTGTGACCAAACATATCTAAGACACTATGAACTCAGTTAAGAATATTCTCCAACCAACTCAAAGTAATAGAATATGGATGAAAAAATTCATAATATTGAGGGATTTTTTGAGATTAGGGACATGGTTTTTGTAATATTGCAACCATACAAATAATCTTTGTTAAAGGAAAGTGAATATAAGAAATCTAAGTCTCATTTCTACGAGCCTTATAAAATTCTAAGAAGGATCAGTAAAATTTCAAGTTACCTATGAGCTAAAGCTATGAAAGGGAAGTTAGATTCATAATTTCTTATATATATATTATATATGAAAAGCAACTTGGAAAACATATTGTACCATCAAAAGAGATACCTATGCTTTGTGAAGATGAAAAAATAATTTTGATTCCCAAAGTAGTCATCAATGCAATGGAGAGGAAGCTAAGAAACTGAAGCACTAAGAAGTACATGAATTGGTGGAAACGTTTTCTAATGGAGTATGTAATGTGGGAAGGCCAAGAGATATTGGAACTTTCAAACCCATAATTTTTTGAGGAGAATTAAGTTTGAGTGGGAAAAGCTTTTCATGTCCCATTTTCTAGTCAATCTAAGTCTATACATATTAGGTCTATTCTTGTGTCTTTTCTATTTCCATCTATTGTGTTTTTTCCTTCTTGAATATTTTGTTCTTCTAACTCTTCTCTTCCATTCTTATTGAAGTTTCAAACTTCTCCATCCTATCATGCCTTTTTTCAATTTCCCACTTCACCATTATAGTTTTGGACTTCTCCATAATGTCATTCCCATTACTTGACCCCCAAAGCCTCATCCTTGAATTGGTTTTTTTTGTTATGGCCAACCCTTAGTCCTTAATAATTTTTCTTATATTAAATTTTCCCTCCTATCTTCTCAACACGTATTATTTCCAAGATTCTACTTTAAGCACCATTATTTGTAGAATCTTTCCCACTCATGATCACTATTATAGTTTGAAGTTATGAGTGTGTCTAGTTCTTGACCTATCTCTATGTGAAACACATAAAAGAGAACACATTTATTCCAAGATCATCACCTACACTTAATCACTTCCTATTAGAATATATTTTGAGCTCTTTTTTCTAGCATGGGAACCCTATGAAAAAAACCATAATGATTTTGGAGGATGATCTCATACATGGGTCTTATTTGAGCTTCATTAGATGTGGAATAAAACCACATTACATTTTTTGATTTACCATTACTATTGGTATGAATTTTCTATTATTACGTAGAATATAGAACTTTGAATGCAATACAATCATTGATTTCACTTGGGTTTCCTACTTTCCTTAGCTATATTTGTTGTTTATGTTTGCATTACCTTTATTCATATGTAACACCTATGCACATAGTGTTGCAAGGTGTTGCCATTGGTATCCTCAATGTGGGCCAACATGGTGCTTAGGCTTCATGACATGGTTTAATTGAATCCTATGGATCTTCAATTTGGTATAAATCCTGTGGTTGAATCAGGCATTAATAGAGTGATCTTTTGGTGCAACGACAACTGCCTTTGCAACAATTGGTATTAGAGTGGAGGTCACAAGTTCAAACCCCTCGCTTGCACTTGGGGGGATTGTTGCAAGGTGTCACCCTTGGTCTCCTTGACATGGGCCAAAGCAGTGCTTGGGCTTTGTAACATGGTTTAACCACCTCTTGTGGATCTTGGATCTTGTACAAATCTAGAGGTTGTATCGAGCATTAACATGTTGATCTTTTGGTGCAACGAAAACCGTCTTTGCAATACATAGCCCATAGATTTTACACTATTACATTATGCTTGCTAGAGCTTAAATTTTATTGATTTCATATTTTTATTTCAAACTTGCTAAAGGTTACATATAGATCCTACTTGACACATCATTATTTATTGATTAGAGAACATATTTTTTTCTTACATTGATACAAATTTCTTCATGAAACTATATATAATTAGCCTATATGTGAATACATGTTACTTCCTAGAGTTACTTGTTACACTTCCTTTCCCATAACATGCTTCTATAACCATGCCTCTTGATAAAAAAATGTCATATTCCACTTCTAGAGTCAAACTTACTTTGCAGAAGCATGATAACTTTCCCCATGACACATCAATCTTACATTTCCATATCATTATACCAAGAGACATAATGTCTTCTATCTTACATTTTTTACATCCATTACCACATCTTTGCACTTGGGAGGTTTAATTCCTTTCCCCTCATTATTTCCATGTGTTCATATTCCATTTATATAATGTCATTGTTAAATGGGTTTAGTTTTCTTCTACCTACCATATTGTGAATAGTTAAGCACCCCTATTGAGAATTTGGGTTTCCACCATATTGTCTATGCATATGCCCAACCTTGATATTTATTCCAGCCATTTTCATTGTATTCATTGAAACATTTAAAACCTCACCCAAAAAAAGTTTGAAGTTATTATTTGTTTACTTTTGGACAAATTTCCACATAAATCTACAAAAAAATACCTTCAAGATTAATTTTTCATCATATTTGTCTTTAGTACCTCTATTGTAATTCCCTACAATAATGGTTCACCATTCCTTATGAACTTGAAAAATTCATGGAAAAAGTGACTAACATTGAAGCTCGTAGGGATTCACAAACCTTCATGAATATATCTATATCAAGATCTAGTTTAATAAATAATTATTCTTCTCTCACCTGGAAAGCTAAGAGAAGACATATATACAAGGGGAAAAATTATGTGTTATTAATTTTTCAAGAGAGCACAATAACTAATAATAAAAACTAATATTTACAATACCATATATGCAGCCAATACCTTGACAATGAATAAAAAATTCTAAGGTTTCCCTTATAGTTAATGCCACAATGTGTAGCAAATGTTGACTAACGTTAGTAAATGTCTTTTTAGATGAACTCATTTATGCTATGTCTATATATTTTACTAACTAAAGCCTACATTAGTATGCTTTAATGAACACCGAACGTCAATAATAATGTAGAGAACTATTTCACTTCATTAAATTTTAATGTTTGAAAATGAAAACATTTTATCCATCTTTCTTACTAAAACTATAAACCTTGAACATGCCAATTTTACCAAATAATAACATCCATTAACAAAATTACATAAAAATACAAAAATATTCAATAAATATTTTAACATTTAAAAATTAAAAAATAAAATATTTCTCAAATACCAATTTCCCAACATGAATTGTTTTTTATTAAAAATTGTAGATAAAACCAAATCAGCAAAACTACTTCCACTAAAAATCCTTACAAAACTAAAGTAATATCCTCGTATTCCTACATCACATAGAATATAATTAAAAACCATAAAAAAAGGCTTGTTATGTAACTAATGATGTATTTTGTTCAAAAAGAGTTTCAGCAATTGTTTAAATTTAGAGATGAATAGTTGTTTGTTCTGTTGTACGTTGTTTTTGTTTTTGAGGTCTAGTAGTTGTGTTAAGTGACACTATATCTCACTGTTAGCCCCATTTGTTATATAACTGTTATCTCTTTTCACAACCTTCGTTGCCTCTTATTGTATTATTTATATTGTTTCAATATTAAAAAAAAAAAAAAAAAGGTTATAGAAATATAAATGGTGAGAAGTGACATCATAAGATGTAAGACCTAATCTTCATAGGAGAAAATTGTGCAACTTTAAGGGATTCTATGGGTTTTCACTTTTCAGTGTCTTTGAGTTGTCAAAGAATGAAATTGAAGAGAAAAGGTATTTCTACACCAAAAGCTAGTTTGAATGGACGGAGGGAACGGTACAATCATTTTCATCATCCTTTCCTTGCACGGGGTCTCTGATTGTTCGCCTGACCATTGAATTATCACTTAATTTCCCGTGGGGCGTGCCGGTTCACGCGCATTGAAGATAATTTTGCAAAAAGAGGGATTTGTGTGGCAGAGATTGTTTCTTAATTCGTCTGTGTCTGTACGACCATTTTCTTCAAACTTTGTTCTGAAAAAGACATCTTTGCAATCATTACTTATCTTGATTACCCAGGCAGCTAGTTTTTTATTGTAGGCCATAGGTTAAGCATCTGTATGGAAAATTTTTGTGGGTAGCAATGGGTGTCTCGTCGTTATTATTGGCAGTGGAATGGAAAACCTGGTGGTTCTCGTATTAAAAGGTTTGAAGGTCTAATCAAAGAACAGGGTTTTTAAAAAACCATCTTTATTAGTAAAAAATGGCAACTCTTCTACATTAATATAGTGTTATTTAATGTTTTAGATAGATGGTATGAATATTTTACAGCTCATGCAGTATTCAAAAGACTGTTTTTACAATTAATTGTGTATGTTTTTGTATTGATATATTGGCTCACAGTCAATAATCCATCATCAGAAAAAAGAATGCTTCAAACTGTCCTTACAATAATATACACATTTGATTCCAAAAACATTCTATATACTTTTAATCTATTATTTAATTTTCTATCATGTGCAGTTAATTTTATCTTTCAAAAATAAAAATATCATATCTTTGCTTCTTCTATGTATGATATGATTTATCATGAAGATCTTTGCTTTGCAATTGTTTAAAAACTTTGATAAGTTCTCAAACTATTTGGGGATTCAGATCAAATAAAGATGCAGACTCTTCCTAGATCACAATCAACCTATCCAGATAAAACAGGTGATAAAATTAAATACAAAATTTTTGCATAGCTCATGATAATAGTTTGAAATCTCTTTTGGATTAAATTATGTAAATTTTTTCCTTCCTCAACATTTCTGATCATGATCATGAAATGTGATCCAAAAACTCAATAACATTTTTTACATAATCTAATCTCAAAATACTAAAAGATCAAAGAAACAAAACATAAATCATAGAATATGATCCAAAATATTTGCATTTTTCTTGGATTCAACTACTTTTCCTAGAAACAATGTTGTCGGTAGTTTGCTATGCTCTATTTGTTTGAGTACTATGCAAACCTTAAGCTTTAAGGGGGAATAGATATTAATTTTCTGGAATCTGAATTATTCTGTAATTAAATATATTCTGAATTCTAGGATAATTAGAGTTATTTGTTTAAGAGATTTATGATCTTTGATTCTGCTTACAGCTTTTCACTGTTCATAAAGATAGTAAGAATATTTTTGAATCATTTATAATATTCTGGATGCTGATTTGATCATATTTATTAATTAATTGAAATTTAAAATTATATTATATATATTAAATTTTAATTAATAAATACATTCAAATATACTTCCAAAATGTTAATTACATAATATGATAATAAAAGCTTGTTATAATTAATACAGTTCATTACTTTCTTCCAATACTTCACAATGATCCTCTTATTATAACACTGATCATTTTACATATATTATTATAATATTTCTCATAATATTTACTCTTCACAATTAAACCCAAATACAATTGCAAGATATAAAAGGGTTTCCCACCATAAAAGACGTGAAAATCGCTTATCAATTGCAGGAGTTATTTGAAGCTTTTGAGGTATGATGTCCTAAAATTAAATCTAAAGCATGAATAGAATGCTAGAATTGGTAAGACTTCATTATACAAAAACTATACATCTGTAGTAGCAAAGCATATTTTAAATGGTTCCTTTGCAATGGATATTTCCAGAAAAACAAACATTTTCAGATTGATTATATAATAGAAATTAATATTTTTTACATGAAAGTCAAAGAGTTTTTGGTTTGTTGGTGAAGGGTTTTGAATAGGATTAAATTTTGTTGAATGCAAGGTCTTGAATATTATAAGGGATGAGGCCATGAGTAATATTGTCCTTCGTTTTCCCAAAGAGTTATCAACTTAGACTTGTGCTCTCATCTCAAACAATAAATAAACAATAAATGTACATGGAATTATTTGAACTTTTATTACAAACATTATTTTCTGGAAAACATAAAAATATTTCTAACTGTATTCAGACAATAACTAAATAAAAATGTTGTAGAACCTTCCAAACTAACAATAAAATATTATTTATTTTAAAATATAATTAAAACAATAGAATTAAAAAAAATGTTCTTACAGAATATTTCAAAGATTTGATGAATAACTTCCTAGCTTTTTAATTAGTAGCCATTTTATTTATTAGTTCTTGTTAGGATCTTTGAATACCCACTTCTGTAGTATATAAAATTAAAAGCCAAAATAAACAAAAGCATACATAACATATAAAAACTGAAAAGACCCAGAAACCTAAGGAACCTTAAAAAGGCACTACAACAATCCTAGGCTCAAAAACACCACTAGTTACATCTCTGATCACCCTTTTTGGAAAGCAAAGGCAATGCTAAAAGATTGGAGATTAACAGATTGCCTTATCTCAAAACGATCTTAGCAATAAATTTTCATATCCTCTATGAACATGGCAGAAGGATCTGAAGAACTGATATGAGAATCTCCAATCATATTGGCTTGATCAGAAAGGAACTTCCAAGAGCAGAAAGGCTTCCTCTGAACTTTCTACACACAGCAACTTTTCATGAGATAGGAAATGCAGTGAAATATCTATTCCACAGTCCCAGAATAAACCACCGAAATCTCGAAATTTATAGCAAAGTCCACATCTATGAACACTCTTGTTTATAAAGCTCCAGACCGCCCTAGGCTATCCTCCTCAAGTACCTCATCACTAATCTGGAAAACAGGTAGTTGGTGTAGGTTGTGGAGAGTGAGGAATCGCCTCGACCTTAACAAGATCCGCAGTCTCCCATTCGATCGGTTCAACACTCATTTTAGCCAGTGATGTTGAGTGACTCGCATTGGCTATTCAGTTCAGCTATAATGACACTCCTGGTAACAATGATTAGAATTTATCACCTCAAAACTGGTGTCGATTAGTCGATAATGTAAGCCATCTTTGACACAATCAAATACAATGTCTTCGAGGATTGTTTTTACCATTAAAATAGTTGATCTAATCATGGTTAGAGGATCTAATGAAAGATTATTCAACCAAGCAATAGAAAAGTCATTGATACTATAAAACAATGATATGATCTTTCATTGAATCACAATCATGAATAGATTGCAATATGTCACAATGGGCTTCAAACATGCTATACTTCAATCTTTTAATTACAAAATTCAAAAGATATTACAATACTATTCTCAATCTTAACTACTTATTCATATTGCTAACTTGATTCCCTCCAAATGATTACATGAGTGATGTTGAAATAGCAACTTCTCACCTAGGAATGATCTTATTCTATCATCAAGAAGGCACATAACTCAATGTTTTATGAAATGTGTGGAGAACCAAACTTGTATGTGACTGTCAAATTAATTTTAATGATGATGGTTTGATGAATCTTCTTGTGGTTTCCTCTATAAGTACCCCTAGGTCCAATGTACATCGATGTGTATTCCTTGGATACTACAATCTTTGGAAAGATGCCACAAGTCATTAATAGTGAAAATGAATGTAATCCTATTAAGCTTGATAACAATTTAGAAACTAATTTATACCTTTATAGCATTGTTTAGAAATTTTTGTAAAGTTAATATAATACTAGACGATCATGATGGAACACATTTTTCAAATTGCAAGTTGATTTGTTAAAAATGAAGACCATAACATTTGATATTACTATTTGATGTATACCACTCATTTATACGAAGGAAGGAGGAAGCAATTGAAATAGTTTAACTACGTACACCTACCCACCACTAGTTATATAATGTAATATGCTAATTGTACAACCAAAAATTAGGATAAATATGTAGGAATCATAAATAGGAACCCCACAAACCATATGGATTTAAGCAATCCGAGTCTAATCTATCAATGAAACATAATGCAATACACAAAATCAATAAATCAAAGCAATTCCTTCTTCCTATATCAACATTGAATCACTTGCATTGTTCTTCTCCATTCTGCTTGCTAAGACTTTGTCGCTCTGAGAAATTATGTGTGCACAAATTGCAATAAACTCAAATTGATATGAATATGAATATGATAGAAAAATATCAAAGATCATGGTTAGCCGTCAAATGAAGATGAAGGTTGATTTTATAGAAAAGGCTTATTTGAATGGATGATCAAGATTAAAAGAAGAATTAAAGAGATCCATGGTGGAGAATCAATGAGAGGAATTGATTGATTAGTTAACTAGTTGCAATTGGTTGCATGATTACAATTAACTATTTACATGATTTAGTTAAGGGATTTGATTGATATGTTAGCTTAGGCTGAGTGGGAGTGAACTTAATTGATCAAGGAGTGAAGTGGAATTGATTAGTTAGTGGACTAAGAGTAGCCAGGAATGAGCTAGAAATGCATGAGATTTGCTAATTAATTAAATGAATTAATTATTAATGGAATGTGCAAGCGGGATTCAATAAATAAAATAAATAATTTTAATTATTTATGGAGAGTGGATAATGTTGAGGAATTTATGAATAATTAAATTAATGATTAAATTTATTTAATTAGTTAGGGAAGATTAATAATAAAGTGAAATAATTAAATAATATTAAATTACTTAATTAATAGTAGAATTATGAAATTATAAATAATTAAATAATGGTGAATTATTTAATCATTTAAGATAAGACGAGAATTAGTGTAAAAACATTACTTGTAGGCTAGGGAAATTTTGAGTGTCTATATTTTTCCCCTCTTTGATACAATTCGATTTTAAGCATTGTTTTAAAGAAAAATCAAGAAAATTCTACTCAAATCTTGTCCTAGTATGCCCCGATGAGAGTGGGATAGTGTGGTGCCCCCTAGGGAAATTTAGTAAAAATTTTGAAAAATTTGCCAAATTTTTTGACAAGATGATTTAATGTGTTTAAGTGTGATGACGATGAAAAATCATAGTTTTAGGCTCATTTGGTCAACAATAGTAGTTGTAAGGTGACATGGCTAGTGCATCCAATGTGCGAAGGTGTAATAACCCATCCTAAATTATTACTTAATTAGTACTATTGCAAAATGACATATGAATATATTTAAATTAAAAGGAAATAATTAAGTATCTATAGTCAATCATAGAAACACATGTCTAATTAAAATGAGTCAAAGAATCATATATTCAATTCGAATGTCAAATTAGAGTATCCAAGTTTGAATTGGCTCAAAAGGCCACAAAGTCAATACATCTTACAACTTTTACATCAAGGTTACATCAAGGTTACACCAAGGTTACATCATAGACTAAGATAGTCTTATAAAAATCCAATGTTCCTCTTGATTCTCACCTCCACTAGTGGACGAGAACATGGTTGAAGCGCTTTACCCCCCAACCATGAAGCATACACTTCCCCAGAATTCTTCCAACTTGAAGAATACCTGACCCTGCATGGAAAGTTTAGCAAGAGAACAATCTGCAAGGTGGAATCTAGTGTGTGCCCATACATCAACATGCATTTCTATATACAAGTTAGAAAATAAAATGCAAGATCTATGCTAGGAATGGCAAAGAGCGTTATCACAAAGTCCATACATACATAATGAACTATACTGCTTGGCCAAGCATAAGAACAATGTTGGAACAACAAACAATAGGTTTTGGTAAAAAAAACTTATACTCTTTGAACTCCATTTTAGCACCCATCCTAGAAGGTAACTTTCTACTCCACAAATATTTCATAATAGCTATCTACCCTCTAACACCATCTACCTTGAGGTGCTTTAGTCTACTTAGGTGTCACTGTTCTATTTAAGTGAAAGAATATTCTTCATACACACATCTATAGAAAAGGAAATCAAACTACTTATATACTCACTAAGTAGTAATCAGATACATGATTCAAATGGAATTGTTCAATACATTATTTTGTCATATCAGTCACATGACCCATGTTACATACAATATAAATCATTATCCATTCAAGAATAAATTAAATAAGTTAAAAAAGAAGGTATGTCACAAGTATGTGCATGTACATAGACGAAGGTCTATGTGCATACACATATATGTGCCTAATTAAGTTATTGATTTGTGCATACATTCTAAAATAAAACCATTAAATCAGATTGCTATATTTTAAATAGTGTTCCATTTTAACATTTCATTTATTAGAAATTCAAGGAAAAAAAGAATCTAGAACAAGTTTGTATTAGCAGTATCTCACATATTGTTGTGCTATTTGTTTCAAAATCAAGTTGTGATATTCAAACAATACTATTTTCAAATAAACACTCATTGTTTATAACAAAATGACATTGTATGTAACTAAATAGTTATAGAACAATGTTGTTTACATATAAAACAATCACTATTTATGACAAAACATTGTCGTTTCTACTATACAATTATAGAACAAAACTGATTTTAAGTAAAACTTTCACAGTTTATAATAGAACCATGTTGTTTCAGATAAAAATTTATAGAGCAATGTTGCTTACATATAATACATTCACTTTTTATAACGAAACGTTGTTGTTTCAACTAATCAATTATAGAACAAAGTTGATTTCAAGTAAAACATTCACAATTTATAACAAGACCATGTTGTTCACAACAAGCAATCATTGTTTACAATAGTACAATGCTATTTATAGCTAACAATTTCATTCTATAACAAAAAAAAATCATTTCCATTAGTTCTAAGTTACAGCTCCAAGTTTCCATTGCTTTAATAACCAGGGTTTATTACCCTAAATAGTGGTATATAAAATTTCAGATAAGAAGATAACCAATGAAGTTGTAAATAACTTTCAAAGGTTATTTAAATGAACTCAAACGACATACTAACCATTTACCATCAATGATAAAATGAACAAAATCATGGGATGAATTTCATCTAGGCTTGGGTTGAAACTCTCACCCAATATTAACATATTATACTCCCGTCATTCTAAAAATGACCCACATTCATTGACTGTTACTTTGAACATGGTGGCCAAGTTTGTAGTCATAATTCCTACCCTCCACTTAGGTGTAATCGCCAAAAAGACAACATGGGTTTCATCCATAATGAGCAATGGTTTACAATATTACACATGCAAGAAAATTCATTGGACGATCTCATCATTTGGCCTTTTTCCTTTATGGATTAGGTGACATGGTAACCACAATGTATCTACAACATAACAGTATATTTGCAACTGCAAGAAAATAATAGAAACCCATATTACCATATTGGGCAACATAGCCCTCCATCACCCATGGCGACAACGCAAACAATAGCATTAGAAATACCTTTCAATGCAGGATTGAAGGTGATGGCTTCAAACTGAATGGGCAACCATCAATTGGATATTGAAAAATAAAAATGAAATATATATATATCACAATATTTCTGTGAAAGATTCAGCCTACCCTTTAAGGTTGGTATCGATTTATAACTCATATTGATCTTATCACAGGCTTATCATATTATTCAATATCCCTGTGTTGAGCTAAACAATTAGAATAAATGCAACCTAGGATCAATGATGGTGGAATTGAAAAGCTTACAAAGTAATATGCAATCAACTTCCAAGCAGTTGGCGATACATGCACAAGAAAATTTGGGTATAGAAGAACCAACATGGCCATGTTTCTAATAATAAAAATACAATCCGATTCATAGAAGCTTGATGAATAGGTTTTAATCAAATCAATAGAATTGGAAAAATATCAATTCGAACTGTGCATAGAATATAAATGATACTATAAAATGAAATGAAAAGAAAACATTTTATTGAAAACCAACAAATACGTCTAAAAATGAGGAGTCTCCTTCAGTTTTTTTCCCTCAATGCTTCATTCAACAACCCATTTATTGTGTGTTGGTGTTGATATTATCCTTTAGGAATAGTAACTTTCCTACAGTTCACTGCCCTCCACTAAGGGGCTATTTCAAATGATAATAGGAATTAATGATTTTTTCTGCCCCACTTTCATAATTCTAATATTGCCTTACTGTTGATGGTAGACCATGACCTTTGTGGGATTTTTTCATAATATCATTTAAATTTTATCAATTTGATAATGGTGATTATTGGTTTCAAGTTCAACTATTAAGAGGTATATATATTCATGTTCATTCACACTTATGTATGTTCTTGACACATATATATATCTACTTATATATGTATTTATATATATACATACATACATACATATATATATATATATATATATATATATATATATATGTATATGCACGTATATGTGTGTATATATATACATATTTGTATTTGCATATAAAAAATTTCATGTTCATATTCATTATTTAAATAAGAATGGTCTTTCATTTTCATTTCAACCAATGATGTTTAAATACATAATTGACATACACAAATTCATTCACATGCCAAATCTCACTTTTATTTTCCTCTAAATTCTCAAAACACAAGCTCAAGATTGACATTTAAATATAAATTCCATGTAATTTATGCTTCACAAGTACATCTTTTCAATCATCAAGTCATTTTAGTCATCTTAATAAAATTTCCTATATGAATTTTAAAATGTAGATATCATGCCATTTTGTGGTGTGTGCACCTAGATTCCATCTATCTTACCATTCAATCCAGCTAAACGATCCTACTTCAACCGTGTTCTCGTCCTTCAACCTATCACCCTACAACTTCACACACTTACACTTGCAAAATTCATCATTAATGTTCAATTCATGATAATATGTAGGATAATTCAAAAATTATCACATAGTCAACATTAGTCAACTTCTTTCAATCTTTTTCAAGAATTTCAAATTTTCCATTTAACATATTGAATTTCCTCAATAATTCAATTTACCATGTTATAACTAAAAATTCAATAAAATTGGGTTATGAAATCCCTCCCCTCTTGTAAGAGACATTGTCTCAATGTCTATTTAATTGGAATTTAAGCAAATATATCTATTTCAACATCATAACATATTGTTCCAAACCAAAACATCATAGTGTTTCAATCCAAAATTTTCAAACAAAATTATCAAAATCTCTTTCTTAATAAAGAAAATATGGAAATAAACATTTTATTTCTTCCACATCCTCCCAAGTAGCACTATCTTCTGAGTACTTGTCCCATTGGACCTAAAACTAAGTAATATCTCTACTTGGAAACTTAATGTTGTGTTTATCTAGGATTTTAATGGGCTCCACTAGCACCACTTCTGGATCTTGTACATGCAAGGATTTCCAATCAAGCACATGAGCTGCATCAAGATGATATTGCTTAAGCAAAGAAACATGAAACACATTATGAAGTCGATCCAGACTAGGTAGTAGAGATAGTCTATCTAGGCAGCTAGGTTAATTACTTCCAATACTTCAAATAGTCCCACATATCTCGGGGCCAACTTGGAAGAATTTACAAAGGAAATGGAGCTTTTATGGGGTCTAACTCTTAAGAAGGCTTTATCCCCTATTGCAAACTGCCTAATGGTTTTTTTCTTACTGACATATATTTTCTATTAGTTTTCCTTCTCTTTCAGTCTATTCTTAATGACTCTCATTTTTTCTTCCATCTCCTTAAGCATTTCAAGTCCTACTATGATCATATCTTCCAATCTATCCCAACTAATTGGTGTACGACACTTTCACCCATAAAAAGCTTCAAATGGTACCATACCCAGGGATGTGTGATAAGAGTTGTTGTAAGAAAACTCTACCAATGGTAAGTATTATTCCCACTTATACTGTTGGTCCATACAATACATTCAGAGGAGGTCTTCAACTACCTGATTCACCCTCTCTATTTGTTAGTCACTCTGAGGATGATAGGTCAAACTAAAATTCAATTTGGTCCTTAATGCGACATTCAAGGTCATCCAAAATCTTAACGTCATCCATGTGTCTCTATCAGAAACAACAATCTCTGGTACTCTGTGCAAACAAAAGATCTCTTGGACAAATTTCTTGGCCAAGATCAATGATCAATTGTTAAGGTTTCCTAGAATGAAGTGTGCAACCTTATTCAACTTATCAATCATGACCAAGATAATATCATGCCTATTCTTTCTCAAAGGAAACCCTTGTATGATGTCCATACTAATCACCTACCATTTATACTTAGGTATGTCATGAGGATACAATAGCCCAACTAGATGTGCATGCTCAACCTTGACTCGTTGGCACTCTAAGCATCTAGCTACATACTCCACTACATCCTTCTTGAGTTTAGGCCAAAAATACAAATTTTTCAATTATGCGATCATCTTCGATGCTCCAGGGTGTCCTGAATATGGTGCATTATGAACCTCCTCTAAAACCTATTTCCTTAGCTGTCTAGAGTCTAGAATATACATTCTTCTCTAATATCTCAAAATACCATCCGGTTCGATCTCATACCCATCAAACTGATGATCTGATGGATTCTATGGTAAGGAACTCTTCACCCTCTCATAGTGCTCATCCCCTAGCATATGTTGTATCACCTATTGTCTCAAGTTAGACCTTGTTGAGATCATGGCTTCTAGATGTCTTCATCTACTAATAGCATCAACCACTCTATTCTCTTTTCCTTTTATATACTCAATTCCAAATTCATATTCACTAAGTAATTCCAACCACCTTCTCTATCACACATTCAGGTTTGGTTGAATAAAAATGTATCTCAATCCTAGGTGGTATGTCTTGAGTTCAAATGGCTTCCCTAAGAGATAATGCCTCCACATCTATAAGGCATGAACTATTGTGTCCAATTCTAAATCATGTGGTGTGTAGTTCACCTCATGCTACTTAAGCTTCCTTGATTCATATGCTAGCACTTATCTATCTTTCATTAATACTACTTCCAATCCCTCTCTTGAAGCATCTATGATTACTGTGAATTGTCCATTAGGATCATGGATGGTCAACATTGGTGTTGTCATGAGCTTCTCCTTCATGAGTTGGAATGCCTCTTCACATTTCTTGGTCCATTCAAACCATGTAACTTTTCTTTGGAATGATGTAATAGGAGATGCAATATAGGAAAACCCTTGCACAAACTTCCTATAGTATCCTATGAGGCCCATGAAGCTATAGACTTTTGACACATTCTGAGGCACCGACAATTCCACAATCACCTTGGTCTTCTTGGAGTCTATAGATATTGCTTCCACTAAAATAATATGGCCTAGATAGTGCACTCTATCTTGATAGAATGAAAACTTGGATAGCTTCCCAAAAAATTTCCTTTCTCTAATCCACTGAAGAACTATCCTCAAGTGCTTATCATGCTCTTCGATAGATTTTGAGTAAACTAGGATGTTGTCAATGAAGATTAAAAAAAAGTCATCCAAGTAATCTCTCAATACACTATTCATGAGGTTCATGAAAGTTGTTTGTGTAGTAGTCCAAACAAAAGGTACCACAGTGAGCTCGTAATGTCCACACTAAGTTCAAAAAGCAATCTTCGGAATATCTTCTTCCTTAATTCTCAATTGATGGTACCTCGACCTGAGATCAATTTTGGAGAAATTTATTGCTTCCTTCATTTTGTCAAACAACTCATCAATCCTTGGGAGTGGATATCGGTTCTTGATGGTCACCTTATTCAACATTCGATAGTCTATACACATATGCAAGGTTCCATACTTATTTTTTACAAAGATAATTGGTGCTCTCAAAGGAGACACACTGGGTCTTATGAGCCTTTTTTTTTAAATTCCATTAACTTGACCTTCAACTTGTAGAGTTTGGTGGTGGTCATCCAATAAGGTGACTTGAATTGAGGGTCGGCTCTCGGCACAAGGTCAATAGAGAAGTCAAATTCCCATTTTAGAGGCAACTTTGTAAGTTCATCAGGGAATACATATTAGAACTCCTTGAGAATAGGATAGTCATCTAAATACAGTTCATTGCTGTCAGGATTACTAATATATACAACATAAATTGCACATCCCTTTCGACGCGCCTTCTTGAGCTACATAGCAAAAAAAATTCTAAGCTCTAAGGGTCTTTGCATTCCACAAATCTCGACTAGGTTTCCTTAATCATCAAGACAATTAACTATCTTATCCTCATAGTTTACTATAGAATTATGCTCAGTTAACCAATTTATTCCCAAAATTACATGATATGAGCCTAAATTTTCCACATACAAGTTGACCTAGGTTTGAAAGGTTGGAAGCTCTAACTCACTTTAAAAGAGACATGTATCTACCCTCTGCTCTGATCGATTACCATACTGAATTGTCCATGAGTTTTCCATGTATCTAGGTCTAATAGTGATAGGGAGGTTGGATTGGATGAAACAATCACTGTTTCATGCTCTGGGTCTTGCTTAGCAAGACTCCTAGGGTGTGTTCACTCTACCACTTCAACCTATAGGACCTTCTAGCACTAGGATCCCTTGGTCTTGCTATGCCAACCTCAACTATCAACACAAATTACTTCTACCAAGTCAAATCTTGGTGCCAACTTGCAACTCTAACCTTAGCCCTTAGTCCACCCTAAAGGCTATTTAAACCTCCAAATTAAAGAATTCAACTTTGCAGGAGTGTGGAGGTGCTTCAAAAGACTTCAATCCATCCTACTATGGTTTTTGAAGGTCCACCTGACTCCATTTTTTGGTCACTTTCACCAAACCCTCATTAGGGTCTTAAAAAGGCTACTAGCCCTAGGAGCCCCAATTAGGCCTCCTGCTCCAAGAAAAAAGGTTGATTCTCTAAATCTTCCCAAAGAACCCCTAATATTTCTTTGACATTCCTAGTTCATGTGGACACCTCTCACAAATTTTTGAGGTCTCGGGTCTTAACTACCCATACAAAGCATTAGCTTGAAAATGGGAAAATACTAGGGTTTTTTAAGCCATTTTCCAGTTGCCCTCAAATTGTCAAGTCTTTCACCAACCAAATGAGTTGGTGGAGTTTCCTCCTAATTACCATACCTTGGAAAGACTCGCACCTACCTTCTCCAAAATAAATTTAGTCAAGAATTTGCCACCCCTGCAAATGATATGCTTTGCACTTAAGTCTTCCTAGTCGGGCACTTCCCTGGCTTGCCTTGGGCAAGACTTCCACAGTGGCCCCTATGCTTCCACAAACCCTAAATCCTACCATATTTACACACATGGAGTCTAGTCACTATTCCCAAAGGGTCGTACAATTTGTACGGTGGGAAAGTGAACTAATACTCCATTTTCTCAAAACTATCTGGGTCAGACTAGCAGTAGTGTGAAAACAAACTATTTACAAATAGTGATTGAAATTGAATAAAGAAGACTAATAAATGGCACACAATGCTTGATAAATCACTACACTACATCCTACACAAAACACAGTGCCATGGTTAATCCATTAAAAGCTCACTTCAAAGCAAAAATCAGAAAAGTCACTCAAAACACGCTATTTTTCTTCAATTCACAAACTTCAAAACAATACAAAAATGCTTCCCACCTTGATCTTAGGTCGAGGCACCCCTAAATAGGTCAAAAAATTTAGTTATGCCTCCCCTTGGTCGGACATGTCAGTTACATTGTGGCAAAGTTGCAAAATGCACCATTTTGCAACTTTTGCCAATTTCTAGTAAACTAAGTAAGATTAGTTTCTTAACTCATCCACCCTTCCTCAATTTCTATCCTAGAGATCAAACATATCCCTAAGCTATCTCCTCTACTCAATGGTCAACATGACCTTCATGGTAACCCATCAAAAAGAAAAATTCATCCTAGATTTCCTAATTGCCTAGTGTAACTGCCTAGTGTTTCCTAGGTGCTCTTGCACCATTCTCCCTCTCTCTACACAAACACTAAGGAATGTGAGGAGAGATCAGTGACACATCAATACCTTGCTTCTTAAACTGAGCTTCATCCACCCATGTAGCATTTGAGTCTGGTTTGTCCCTCCATTTGATGAGATGTTCCAAGTATTCCTTATGCCGGGTAGACTTCTTCACCCTTGACTCCAAGATTCTCTCTGCTTGTAGCTTAACTTGAGTAGGTAAGGCTATGTTGCTCACATCCTTGAAGATATCCCTACTGTTTTGATCCATGTCAATGACTGTTCCCTTATATCTGATCAGATCAGCTACATTGAACACTGGAGAGATGCCTAAATCTGCAGGTAATTCCACCTTGTAGGCATTCTTCCCATATTTGGCTAATACCTTACATGGTCCCACTATTTTCATCTGCAATTTGGTTGATATCCCCTTCTGTAACCTAGATTTGTTGAGGTGGACCACAACATAGTCTCCTACTACAAATTGTAGATCCTTTCTAGATAAATCCACCTTCTCTTTCAACTTTTGGGTAGCCTTGGTGACTGTCTTCTTCACTTGATCCTGAATCTCCTTCATGCTCTAAGAGAAATCCTCTGCATGTCCACTCCTATGCTCCATAGCTCCTAGATCCCTGAGCTCACACCCACCTCTTGGGTGCATTCCATACACTATTTCAAAAGGACTCTTCCCTGTAGTCTTGTTTACACTGTCATTGTATGCATACTCAGCCTGTGATATGACCAAGTCCCATGTCTGTCCATAATCTTTGGTTAGGCATCTTAGAAGGTTACCTAAAACCCTATTAACCACCTTTATTTTCCCATCAGTTTGAGGATGGTAAGTTGATCCAAAAGACAAGTTGGTACCTAATTTGCTCCATAGAGTCTTCCAAAAATGACTCATGAACTTCACATCCATGTCCGATACAATGCTCAAAGGAAATCCATGGATCCTTACAATTTCCTTGAAGAAAAGGTGAGCAATGTAGCTATCATCATGTGTGGTCTTGCAAGGGATAAAGTGACTCATCTTGCTGAATCTATCTACCACCACATAGACACTATCAAACCCTGTCTTAGTCTTAGGGAGTCCTAAAACAAAATCCATGCTAACACACTCCCATGGTCTATTGGGAATGGGTAGAGGTTGATACAAACCTGCATTACTAGCTCCCCCTTTGGCTTTCATACAAACTATACACTGCTCCACATACCTCCTGACATCCCTTGGCAACTTGGGCCAATAGTAGAACCTTTGCACTAGCTCCATTGTCTTGTTGATGCCAAAATGACCACTAAGACTACCATTGTGCTTCTTCTAGATGAGATTCTCTCTCATTGATCCTCTTGGGACACACAACTGATTTCCCTTGAATAAAAATCCACTTTGCAATGTATAATCCAAGTATTGATTATGAAAGTGATTCTCAAAGTCAGAACATACCTTGTATGCTTCTGAGAAGTCTTCATCTTCCCCATAGAGATCCTTGAAACTCTTTATTCCAATGCTCTCTACTTGTATCTCTTGCACTGTTAGCAATCTTCTACTTATTGCATCTTCCACCTTGTTCAACTGCCCCTTCTTGTGCTTGATGGTGAAAGTGAAAGCTTGAAGATACTCTATCCACTTCAAATTTCTATTGCTCAATTTCTCTTGAGTGTTGATGTAGCTAAGTGCTTGATTGTTAGTAAACACTACAAAATCTTTAAGTAGGAGATAATGCCTCCACTTCCTAAGTGATTGTACTAGAGCATAGAGTTCTAGGTCATAGGTAGAATAATTTTTCTTAGCTTCATTAAGCTTTTCACTAAAGAAAGCTATAAGACTGCCTTCTTGGCTTAGCACTCCTCCTACTGCAATTCCACTAGCATCACATTCCACAGTAAACAACTTGTCAAAACTAGGTAATAAAAGAATAGGTTGAGTTGCCACTTCTTGTTTTAGTTTCTCAAAACCTTTCTCAGCTTCTTGAGTCCACTTAAACTTAGTCTTTAAGCCACCTTTGATTGTATCTAGGACAGGTACACATATGCCACTAAAGTGCCTTATAAACTTTCTATAAAACTGAGCTAGCCCATGAAAATTTTTTACCTCTATCTCAGTGGTTGGTGTAGGCTAGTTTAGGATAGCTTCCACCTTACTTGGATCCATTTTCAATGATCCTTGGGATACTACAAACCCCAAATACACAAGCTCTTGTTTGAAGAACTCACACTTTTCTAGGTTGATGGCTAACTTCTCCTCTTGCAACCTTTTAAGTACCATCTCCACATGCTTTAGATGTTCTTCTGCTGTCTTGCTAAAGATGAGTATATCATCAAGATATACCACCACAAATATCCCTGTAAAGTCTTTGAGCACTTCATTCATGAGCCTCATGAATGTGCTAGGGGCATTAGAGAGGCCAAATGGCATAACTCTCCACTCATACAACCCATCAGTTGTCTTCAAGGATGTCTTCCACTCATCTCCATCCTTGATTCTGATCTGATGGTATCCACTTTTGAGATCCAACTTGGTGTAGTACTGAGCTCCTCCAAGACAATCCATCAAGTCCTCAATCCTAGGAATAAGAAACCTATACCTGATTGTCATTCTATTTATAGCTCTAGAATTAGTGCATAACCTCCACTTACCACCTTTCTTGGATGCTAAGACCACTGGTACTACACATGGGTTGATGCTCTTCCTAATTAATCCTTGATCCAACAATTCCTGCACTTGTCTAGCTACCTCTAGGTTCTGATCCGGTGTAAGCTTGTAAGCTACTTTGTTTGGAAATGAAGCTCCTGGTATGAAGTCAATCTGATGGCTAATGGCTCTCTTTGGAGGTTAGGTTGTTGGTGCACCATCACTCACCATGTCCTTATACTTCTCAAGCAACTCTTGGACTGCTCTGGGTATGACTATTTTCTTTGCTTTATCTTCTTCCTTGGGTTGCACCATAACCACATATCCTTCCCCTCCTTGTTGTAGAGTGTTGGTAAACTCTTTGCCACTACTTAACAAGACACTAGGGGTCTTTGACTGTCCTTCTTCCTCATCTGAAAGTGACTACAATTTTAATATATTTCCATCCTTCTTGAATGAGATAGTGTTCTCCTTTCCATCATAGATGACACCTCTATCATACTACCATGGTCTGCCCAATAGAAGATGGCATGAATACATGGGTAACACATCACAAAACAACTTATCGTTGTACCCTCCAATGGATAACTCCACCGTTGTTTGCTCATTGACAAGAACACTCTATCCTTTGTTCAACCATGTCACCTTGTAGGGATTAGTGTGGGGTACTTTCTCCAACTTCAAATTCCTCACTGCCTCCTTAGAGATTATGTTATTTGTAGACCTTGAGTCCACTATAACCTTGCATACTTTCCCAAGTATTTTTCATCTCACTCTAAATAAGGCTCTTCTTTGACTGGTTGTCTGATTACAACCCTACTAAACATTAGGTTCTCCCCCATTTCTGATTCTATGTGACTAACCTCTGGTGACTTGACACTCATGGTGTCATCTTGTGCATATGCCACTCTCTTCTCAGTATTTGATGAAGATGCTTTCTCTGGGCACCTATAAGTTGGATGACCTACTTGACCACAGTTGTAACACTTCATACTAGCAAAGTATGAGTTACTTCTGCTTGCTCCTCTTCCTCTATTTGAACCTCCTTGAGGTCCTCTACCTCTTCCATAGCCTCCTCTAGAAGTTGTTTCACCTCCATGCTCTGTGAGTTTAGACTCTCCCTGATTTCTTTGTTCAGTCCCTCTACCTTGGTATCCACCTCTATGTCCTCTTTGATCTCTGCCTTTTCCTCTGCTCTTAGAAGCCTGTTCTTGCTTCCTTTTACTCCTCTCTTCAATCTTTATAGCCAATTGATAGCATTGGTGCATTGTCTTGGGACTTAGAAGAGTCATCTCCTCTTTAATGTTCCACTTCAAACCATTAAGGTATCTAGCCACCTTAAGACTTTCATCCTCAGTAACATTAGACCTCATGCAGAGTTTTTGAAACTCCTTAGTATAAGAATTCACATCTTGGTCTCTTTGTCTCAAGCTCTATCTTTTCTTGTGCAACTAAATTTCATAATCATCAGGCATGTATGCTTCTCTCACTTTGGCAACCATTCCCTTCCAAGTAGAAATAGGCTTCTTGCCTTCCTTTTCCCTCTCTGTCTGAATGAACTTCCACCATGTCAAGGTAGAACCTCTCAATCTTGATTTGGCCACCTTTACCTTCTATGCTTCAGTGACTCCATCACATTCAAAATGGTTTTCCATTCCCTCTATCCAATCCATGACCAGATTAGCTTCCATTTTCCCACTAAAAAGTGGTATTCTTTCAAGTGCTTTTCCACTCAAAACCTTCATTGCCTTCAAGAAACGATCTTCTTGCAAAATAGGGTCAGGTTCAGGGATCTTTTCTTTCTTTGCAACCTCTTCTTTCTTTGGTACCCTTCCTTCCAACTGCACATTACTCATTACTTGCTCAAGTTGGGCTATTCTTTCCCTCAATAGCCTATTGTCTTCCTCTTGTTCTTCAAACTTCTTGGCCAATTCTACATTTGTCACCATGTCAGGAGAACCACTAGACTCAACTTCTGACATATATTATTCTATCCCAAATCTTTTGCTGCTCTGATACCAATCTAATAGGGAGGTTGGATGAAATAATCACTGTTTCATGCTTTGCATCTTGCTTGGGAAAACTCCTAGGGTGTGTTCACTTTACCACTTCAACCTATAGGACCTTCTATCACTAGGATCCCTTGGTCTTGCTATGCCAACCCCAACTATCAACACAAATTCCTTCTACCAAGTCAAATCTTGGTGCCAACTTGCAACTCTAACCTTAGCCCTTAGTCCACCCTAAAGGCTACAACCTCCAAATTAAAGAATTCAACTTTGCAGGAGTGTGGAGTTGCTTCAAAAGAATTCAATCCATCCTACTATGGTTCTTGAAGGTCCACCTGACTCCATTTTTTGGTCACTTTCACCAAACCCTCATTAGGGTCTTAAAAAGGCTACTAGCCCTAGGAGCCCCAATTAGGCCTCCTGCTCCGAGAAAATAGGTTGATTCTCTAAATCTTCCCAAAGAACCCCTAATCTTTCTTTGACATTCTTAGTTCATGTGGACACCTCTCACAGATTTTTGAGGTCTTGGTTCTTAACTACTCGTACAAAGCCTTAGCTTGAAAATGGGCAAATACTAGGGTTTCTTAAGCCATTTTCCGATTGCCCTCAAATTGTCAAGTCTTTCACCAACCAAATGAGTTGGTGAAGTTTCCTCTTGATTACCAAACCTTGGCAAGACTCCCACCTACCTTCTCCAAAAGAAAGTTAGTCAAGAATTGCTCACCCCTACAAATGATGTGCTCTGCACTTAAGTCTTCCTAGCCGGGCACTTCCCTGGCTCACCTAGGGAAAGACTTCCACAGTGGCCCCTGTGCTTCCACAAACCCTAAATCCTACCATATTTACAAACATGGAGTCTAGTCACTGTTCCCAAAGGGTTGTACAATTTGTACGGTGGGAAAGTGAACTAATACTCCATTTTCTCAAAACTGTCTGGGTCAAACCAGCAGTAGTGTGAAAACAAACTATTTACAAAAAGTGATTGGAATTGAATAAAGAAGACTAATAAATGGCACACAATGATTGATAAATCACTACACTATGTCCTACACAAAACATAGTGCCATGGTTAATCCATTAAAAGCTCTCTTCAAAGCAAAAATCAGAAAAGTCACTCAAAACACATTGTTTTTCTTCAATTCACAAACTTCAAAACAAGACAAAAATTCTTCCCACCCTGCTCTCAGGTCGAGGCACCCCTAAATAGGTCAAAAAATGTAGTTATGCCTCCCCTTGGTCGGACATGTTAGTTACATTTTGGCAAAGTTGCAAAATGCACCATTTTACAACTTTTGCCAATTTCTAGTAAACTAAGTAAGATGAGTTTCTAAACTCATCCACCCTTCCTCAATTTCTATCCTAGAGATCAAAAATATCCCTAAGCTATCTCCTCTACTCAATGGTCAACATGACCTTCATGGTAACACATCAAAAACAAAAATTCATCCTAGATTTCCTAATTGCCTAGTGTAATTGCCTAGTGTTTCCTAGGTGCTCCTGCACCAAATAGTTATCTTGGATATTATTCTAAGATCTATAAAACATTCAGTAGCTCTAGTATCAATTATAATAAAGGTAGATTGGCCATAGAGCTTACACATCAGCTGAATTGGTGAAGCTTGATACCTTCCCTGTTTGTTATCTATTGTAGCGTGGATTTGGCAATGTTGAGTTTGTTGATAGTTTCCTTCCCTTTGTGATTTCGACTGTTGAGGAAAATTTGAGGATCCACAAGTTCAACATCCATCTTGAGGCCCTCTATGACTTCTTGTGTTGTCCTCTCTGAAGCCCTTTTGCTTTTGGTCATCTTTACCCTTATTTTTGCTTTCCTTCTTACTCTTTCAACCATTTCCTTCTTAACCTTTCTCTTGCGACTCACTTCGCATCTTGATATTATGGATTTTATGGTTCTTTTATCCTTTATGAAATTTCTTATAGCCAAACCATGACTTAGGATTTTCATTATTGTGGTAGTTGGATAACCATTGTAGTTTTTGTTCTCGTTTGGTGGATTTTTGGAATACTTTGTTAATGGTAAGAGGATCATGCATATCCACTTGAACTCCAATGTGGGGTCTCAATCCCAATATGAATTTCTGAATACAAAAACATTTGTCTCCTTAATATTGAGGGACATACTTCAATAAGTTGGTGAAATTTTTCCAATATTGGGTCATAGCCATGCTGCCCTAAGTTAAATTCTAGAATTATGTCACTTTCTTGTCAAAGAAAAGTTGTAGTAATCATCTCCTCCTAAAATATTGGAGGAAGAGTTACCAAGTGATCACAATAGGCTAAATATTTCTTTCTAAGTTGTCATTATTCCACCAAGTTGTTGCTTCACCTGAGAGCTGATATGTAGCCCATGTCGCTTTAGTGTAATCAGAAAGGTTACAAAGCCCAAAGTGTTTTTCCATCTAAAAAACTCCATGCCTCTACTCTTGCTCTGATAGCCTTACCATCAAACTTAGGTGGTGCTACTCTTTTGAGATCTTTTCGAAGCTCATCCTCAATTCAACCTTGTCGACCTACTCCTAGACCACCATCTCCTTGATTGAATTTCGCATTCCTATGGTCTCAGTCCTCATGTGCCACTCATACATCTTGTTCTATTTGATCCATGCAAGCCTCTTTCCTATTTAGGAGCTCTAGAATCTATTCCAACCTCTTGTTTGGTTCATTATCTTACCCACTACCACCCATCTCTTTCCTGGTGGTTACCATGTTGACTCACACTTAAACTGCATCACATTCATGTCTATCTCATCTTAACACTTGGTTCTATGCATAAACACTATTATTCTACATTTCATTACATACACATGCATATATCACTCATTCATCAAGGACATACACATTCATGCATTGAAAAAACATTTTGGAGTTCTCATTTTAACACACCAAAAATATCATCTTGTTTTATTTATATTAAATGTGGGTCAATAGACCCTTATTTAGAAAGGCTTATTGTTACATTATTCCATTTTTTCATCATCAAAAAGAGGACATTCCTCTAGGTCCTCATCTAAATTTACATCAAGTTTTGTAGAAGAGGATAGTTGAGCACACAAGATCTCCTTTTGTTCATTAGTTAACAAGGGTGAACTAGGTCCACACCCTCAAGGCTTGTCCCTGATTGTGGAAAGATTTTTGATGTTAGGTGTTCGCTTCTCAATATTTTTTCATCTCTCTACCTTAAGTTGTGTACAATGGATTGAGCTAGATTCTTATCATTGGGAATCTTGAGTTGAACCTACATCTTAGCATTTGCTTCCATTACATCTTTCTTATGTGAGGTTCTAACAATTTTCCCTTTCTTTTGTCTTGCCTTTGACATTCCCATACTTGCATTCAATCCAAGTTTGGTCAATTCTCAAGAAAACTAAATTTTCTCAAGGGTAAACTATCCCCTAGTCAAGGCTATGGTAGAATCAAAGTCTTTGAGTTGAACCCTAAGCTATGATACCAAATGTAATAATCCATCCTATATTATTACTTAATTAATATTATTGCAAAATGACATATGAATATATTCAAAGTAAAAGGATATAACAGAGTAGCTATAGTCAATCATAGTAACACATTACTAATTAAAATGAGTCAAAGATTCATATATTCAACTGGAATGTCAAATTACAATATCCAAAATTTTTGACTTGGCTCAAAAGGCCACAAAGTTTATACATTTTACAACTTTTACATCAAGGTTACATCATAGACTAAGATAGTCTTGTAAACATCCAAGGCTCCTCTTGATGCTCATGTCCATTGGTGGATGGGAACATGGTTGAAGCGCTTTACCACTATAACATAGATTTTGGCACCCTAATTCTTTCTAACAATTCTAGGGTTTTTCACCTAAAAGGAGAAAGATGGGCCAAAATTCAATGCTCACATTCAAAGATTAATGAAATATGGATGTAATATCGATGTAGTGTACCTAGATGCAATTTTTGAATGCACGAAACTAATAATATTGTTTAATGAATGGAAACTAAAGGAAAACAACTTGTTTGAAACACATTATGTAATGCGAGAACACCTAAAAATGAATGCAAATTGCAATAGAACTTGACGAAATTGAAAGTGTGCACCTGGAATATGGATGGCGATTGGAAATGCTTCTGGAATGTTGTTGATGCTAATTTTCAAGCCTAGTGAGACTCATTCGCCATTCTAGGCAAATCAGTCCCAATTCTACAAAACTGTGCTAGAACCTATTTCAAACAAAAGGGTATCTAAAAATGTAGAAAACTCAAAATTGACCTAGAAGTGGGACTCATTTTCCACCCATGGTGAATGAGTAGACTTTTGAACTTCTAATTATTCAAAGGTGGAATCCGGAGCTCTCGGTCTGCACTTTGGTTCTTTATAGGTGTTCACTTCTAAAACTTTGATTTATAAACTTGTGAGTTTTTGTTGATATTTTGACTTATTGAATGAAGACAAGGCTTAAACAACTTTTCAACTTGATTCTTAATGATTTCCAAGATTCCAAGAGACCTAAATTTACAAACACACAAGGCTTGAGAAGGAGAAATGTTGAATGTTAGGGCATGGGGGTTTGCCTAGGTCAAACCCGTTTTATGTAATTAAACCAAAATGATGAAATAATGGAATAAAACATGTAAGAATGGAATTTATTACCTTTCCTTGATGTTTTATCTTGAAATTCTATAATAAAACATGAAGATTTTTCCCTTGAATGTGTGAAAATTGATCTTGGATGACTTGTAATGTTAAAACCCTAGCTTTCTTGAGAAGATAAATGATGAATGAGTTGTAAAATGAGTTGAGAGATGTAAATTAGGGCTTAGAAGGTTGTATTTATAGGAAATTCTCCTAATTTACCCATAAATTGGATCCCTAAGGCCAACATGTGAAAATTATCATCTTAAATTTCAAAATTTCTTGCTAAAAGGTCAAAATTAGGCCAAATGGGATTCATTCGCCACCCATGGCTAATGGGTCCCACTTGATGGGACTTATTCACCATGGATGGTAAATGGGTCCCACAAGGGCCATTTTGACAGCCAGGATGCCAAGAGATAAGAAAATAAGGTTTAAATTGCAACTTTGTCAGTTATTTCATCAATTTAAGCCTCGAGATGCACAATATGGGTTAGTAGGGGAATATTAAGGATGATGTGAAGGTCAATTAGGGCTTGAGACAAAATTCAATATGAAAGTGTGATTAAATACACTTAGCAACATTAAAATTTGGTCCACTTAGCCTAGAAAGGCACAAGAACCAATGTGAATGTGTAAGACACATTACAACACTAGTTTGTCTTTAAGTTTAAATTATAAGTCTTTTAGATTGATGCGATAATGTTATTAAACACATGGGTATGTGTAGGATCATGATGGGCCAAAAAGTGGCGATATGATGGGTATGTGTAGGGTATGTGGAGGGTATGTGGCTGACAACTTTTTTTTAACCCAAAATTGATGAAACAAAAAGGGTTTTTAAAGGAGATTCTCAGCTTTCCACCAATATAAATTATGCTTTACTTTGAATTTAATAAATAATTATTATTCATTTTCTATTTGAATTATGACTAAAGTCCCATTGATAGGATGATTGAAAACATCTATAGCTTTCAAACGGTATCACATTTTTTGAATTCAAAACATGCATCACATTGTATGCTTCACATACTATAGGATTACAAAAAGATTTGAATTTCATAAAGTTCTGACCAAGTTAAGGTGGTGAAACATCGAGTTTTTATATTTTTTAAAAGTTGTAATAAAAATTCATAATTAATTATTTACTTGGAAAAAAATTACAAAAAAATATGCATCACATCCAAACATGAGTCCTCTATTTATATCTAAAATATTATAAAAAAATGTTATCATTTTATTGTGGTTAGGGTGGTCAGAAAGACACCTACTTCTTATTTTTTCCCTGAAATTTAAGTACTGCATTGATTTTTATTTTTATTTTTAAATAAACCTAGTAGTTTAGAAACTACATTCATTTTTCTACATATTATATTCTTACATATTTTAAAAATAATATAGATAACTTATTCAAATTTTTAAGTCAAGTTTCCTAACTCTGATGTTTCTAAATTTTTCGCTACTTAAGGGCCTGTTTTTTCCATGATGATCCTGCACATACCCACATTTTATAATGTTGAAATAGGGAGAAATAGGTTCTTTAAGTCTAGAAAAGCATGAAAGTCCATTACAAGACTTTACAACACCTTTACAAGACATTGTTAAAAGCATTTGAAAGGGTCCAAGACCTAGTGTGGATGTGAAAAAAACCTCACAACACTAGATTAAGACCTCATTAAGTCCAATTTATCATGAATTATTCCCATGTCTAGCAAGAGGTCATTTTTTCTATGTTACATTTAGGCCCCAATTTAGTGAGACGATGAACTTAATTCAAACTCACACTAAAGTATACATTCAAGAGAGATTCGAGTGTACAAATGTAGATGACAAAGAATGAAAAAGATCAAGAAGGCGGTCAAGCCCCCAGGATCCAAGATCCTAATTCAAACCATCAAGATACATAATCATACAATGACAAGGACTAGGAAGAAGAGAAAGATGAAAATGAAAAGGTGGATCAAGCTTTGATCATTTTTCCAACTAGTTGTGGATCAAATATAGGCTAGTTTGTTTCAAAAAGAAAATTCATACTCACTCTGGGGTGACAAAAGTCTTGGCTGTCCACTATGTGAGAAATCCCAAAAGTATACTCACTCTGGGGCCACGAAACTTTTGGTTGTCCATGAGGTGAGAAATCCAAAAAGGTGAGATACATACGACCGATATGTACTCACAAAAAATGCAGGTGGCTATGGGGAGAGTCATGCCTTGGAATGGGCTTCCCGCTCAACCATACCAAAGTTATCCCTCCTGATAACTTTAATAAGGTGTGACAAAGGAAAATGATTTTTGAGCTCTATGAGGTAAGAAAAACTTCATATGCTTTATACTCATAGACATTGTAAATGCAATGTAGTGTAAGGAGTGTTCAAAGGGATTTTGATTTATTCATGCAAGGTCTCATCTTCGGGAACATTGTGCTTAACATCTCAAAGAGAGGATAAGTGCAAATGGTCTCATCTTGGGGAACATTGTACCTAATGTTTCCCAGAGAGGGAATCGTAAGAAAAAGAAAATCACACAATGAAATGTGAGTTTTGATGTATTCCCCCACTTTAAAGTAGTTGTGAACACCAGTACTATGAGCAATTGCTTTAAAGTAGAAGAGAAAGAAGAATACATGAGAGCTTATTCAAAAATACCTATGCCAAGTCATATGTTTTAGATGAGCTATGTCATGAAAAAGGTAGTATGCCACATGTGAACCAGCTTAAGGCATATCATCCACATCCAAAGCTTTCTCTTATATGTTCATGAAAGGTAGACTAGCCAAAGGAGGAAACTACAAGTGACATACGAGGACAAGGCTATCAAACCCCTTGCCCCCACTTAGTGCGGGACAAGGGTGAGCCCAAATGATTGATGAAATGCATGCTAGAGTGAAAATTGGTATCAATTAGAAGAATCAGGTGCCCCCACAAAGGGAAGCATACCAAACTCCTTAAGATGTTGGATTTTACTACTCAAAGCCTCACATTCATTAGTGGAGTGACCATGAACTTGATGATATGCACAAAATGACATCTTGTAATAAAATTTCTTACAAGTTCTAGGAGGGAGGGAGATCAAGTGATCTTGGAGGAGTCTCAACAAGATACCATCTTGATCAATGGTAGAAGTTGGTCTTGTAGTATGTGTGAATGGTATCTCTAGACCTATTCAAACATGGAAAAACAACACAATGTTAGTGATCAAATACATCTAAAACAATCATTCCTCATGCAATTCGTTGAAATGAAATGAACAAGAAAACAAGAGAGATTATCAAATAAAATCTATTGAAAGCTAAGTAATATTATCTAAAACATTCAAACCCTCAATCCAATTGGGGAATTGGTGCTATTTTGATGTGGAAAATAGCCCTCTCCAATTCCTTGTAAGCTTTGATGAACTTTGATGAAGATTAATGCTCCTTGATGAAATTTGACCATAACCTAGCTAAGATGGATGAAAGCTATAGAAACCTAGATGAAGTGTTGATGAATTTGCTCAAAACCTATAGATAGTAACTTTGCATAAAGTTGTGGATCCAAAATAAATAGAAGAGTCCTCCATTTATAGGAAAGAAGGATGGAGGAATGAAAGATATGAAGAATGTGGGACCAAAAATAAGCCAATGGCATTGTGCCACTTGTCAACATGCCAGTGGAGAGAAGTGGAACACATTTTGATCAATGTGCAAATAAATGCAATTAGGTGGAAATTTGAAATTTGAAAGTTGGCTTGTGGAGGAAGATGTGGAAGAGCAATTAATGCCACTTGGCTCAAGAAAAAGGACTTGTAAGAGTTATAAATGCCAAGTTGGAGGACAAGTCCCTTTGGGAGGGAGATTTCAAAATGGAGTAATATTCCAAAGAGATGCCCTTTTGAATGAAAATAGAAGAATTTATAAATCAATTAAATTGATTTACATGTGCAAGTTGTAAAATCTAGAGGATTTGATGGATTAGAATTAGAGTTAATTAGGATTTAATTAACTTAGATGGAGATTAGTTTGATTTGAAACTTGATTTAGATTTTTGGATTTATTTAAATCAAATGAGAGGAATAATGGATATTAGATTTAATTAAATAAAGTTTGATTTATTTAATTAAAAGGGATGATGTTAGATTTAATCAAATAAAGGTTAATTTATTTAATTAAAAGAGACGAACATTAGGATTCAATTAAATAAAATTATTTATTTAATCAAAAGAGAAACATTAGGATTAATAAATAAAATGATTTATTTAATTAACAGAGGAATTATGATGGATTAATTAAATAAGGATTATTTAATTATTTGGTTAGTAAAGAAGTGATTAAAGAAGAACTAATGTTAGTGAACTAGAATCGAGTGCATGATATCAATCAAGATAATTTACGTGTCTACATTTTTCCCCTCTTTGAAGCAATGTCCCTAATGTGTTGGTTCAAAGTTCAATTTGAGGGTCGATCTTGCAACAAAGAGGTTCAAGATGGACATATTGATGATGTTGCTTGTGTGGATGATATGATGATGATGCTTATATGGATGATATGATGATGATGCTTATATGGATGAAATGATAATGTTTTTATGATTATGAAAATGTATGGTTTATGAAATACTTAGAATAACCAATCTATATTATGCAATGGTGAAATGCAATGCATGTGTGAGATGATCAGTGTTTCCTATTATGATATAATATGATATGATATGCAACATGCTGATAGTTTGTGGATGCATGGTGGATGCATTCGTGATGTTTTTGATTGACATTCATGGTACCATGTTAGTGTGGAGAAAATAAGAAATGAGATGATGACAAGAGGATCCAACATGTCCATGATCTACGACCCTTTATTAGAGATAATGATGAATGATGATGATGCATTGATTATCAGGAATTGGTATTTTAAAATGGCTTAATTACCTTATGTTTGATAACACGCATAGGCACGATGCATCAAGGTATAAAGAACTAGGATGGCGTTGCACCTAGTGTGATGGACTTTGACTCGACAATCAGATAGGAGTACTTCTATTCACACCTGGCATACCAAAACCCATTTAGATTGTAGTTTAGATATTTTGAACATCTCAGACCAAAACATAGAAAGGAAAGCCTTCCTATGTGGTCAAAAAGACACCTAAAACACCCTCCCTACAAACCAAATAAAGCACACATGACCAAGGTTATATTATGAGAACATCTAACAAGCACAACAGATAAAAAGATAATAATCATTTCCCCATTCCTTTCTCTCTAAATATTTTTGATTAGACATCATTGAGAGGTCATTGGAATGAGCACAATAAGATAAATTAACAAGACAAAGACCAAGTAAACAAAAAAGCTAATGTTCTTCATACCTCTAGCCAAGACTAAACTACGGTGATGCCTGATCTTGATGTCCATTGTAGGAAGGATGCATCCTAGGACATGTTGTTATCAGATGATTTTGGGACTGATTAGATGATGAGTTATTAATACCAAGAGTTGATCAACTTGTTTACTTACTGACCCAGACTTGAGACTTTTAACACTAGATTTTTCACTTTTGAACTATTAGACTTGTTTCTGATTGTTTCACCAAAGGTTGAGGGTGATGATTGATTTATTATGAGTGATGTTTATTGCAAGTGATCATGAGATGGGGTGGATGGGTTTTTTCAAATATTTGGATGTTTCTGATGTTTTGAAATGTTTTGAGGTTGCTTTTGATATTTTCAAGATGTTTTACAAATTTTTTGATTTTCAAAATTTCTAATGTTTTTGTGTTTTATGAGATTTTATGAATACTTTTATGTTCTTTTTGTGTCTCGAGGGCTGATCAAAGATTAGCCTTGCCTACATTTAAGCTAAGAGATGACATAGTTCAAATACTATATTTTTGACATTTTGGACTTTTTAACCTATTTTTGGATTTTGATATGTTTTGGATGTTTTTTGATTTTCACATGATTTTGATGATTTGGATATGGATATGTGTGATAATATCAGTGATCTATTTTGGGATTTTATTGAAAACCTGTGTTGTAGAAAAATGGTCCTTTGTCATTTTCATGACCTTTGAGGTCTTGTTTCATGGTGTTGGAACTATGATACTTTGATTCTATGCTATAACATGGATTGAACATGCTTATTTAGTTACTAAATTTCAAAGAACGATGTCTTGTGTAGGTGTTGTGAAGTGTTGTAAGACATTTCTACATTCTTCTAGACTCTATTTAATACAATTCACCTAAAAGCTACCTTTTTACTCATCAGTTACAAGTCCTATTATGAAGTGTTGTAAAGTCTTGTAACAAGTTTTCATGCTTTCCTAGGCACATCTTCACTATTTACACCTTTCTCATCCTTTATTTTTCCCCTTTATTCCCTCACATGAATTAATTAAGTGTATGTTTTAATGTTATCATGACAAATAACGTTAAATACCATATTATTCCCAACACTTTTTTAGGTCCTAGGTGGGACCCAATTGCCATGGGTGGAGAATGAGTCCCCCTTGGCCCCAAATTCAAAATATTTTAAATTTCCTTTCAGGATTTTATTCAAAATCACTTGATGCTAGCCTGTGATGAGGTATGAATGCATACTAAGGCACAAGAATTGTATAAATAAGTGTTTTTCACCTCATTTTACATCCTCCATAATCTCATACAATCCTCCAATATTCACGTATCATATTCAAGCACTCAAGCATTTTTACATCATCAATTAAAGCAGTTTTCAAGCGCTTTGAAGCTGCCATTGACATTACTTCATAATTACAAGATCAAGAGTTAGATGAGTTGATATAATTTTCATGTTATTACTTTATCTTTCTCTTGCATTTCATTATCTTTTCAAGGGTTTAATTACCAAAAGTGGGGTTTGACCAAGGTAAACCCCTATTCACTAACCCTAATCATTTTTCCCCTTTTTCTTGTGTATTTGCAGCCTTTTGTTTGGAGATTTCATAGGTTATTAGGTGTTGAAGATTGATTTTTATGTCAACTAGGTGCTTCAAGTCAACATAAATCAAATTCAAGCTTGGAGAGAGTTACTTGTCTATTTTTTGCAGATTTGACTTTGACAACTCGACAAGAAGACATTTCCAGAGCTAGTGTTGGAAAGTTGTCTCCTGGTTTTTCATAAATTTGGGAGAGGAATAATTTTCCACGTATGGTGAATGAGTCCCACCTTAGGATAGGAAAGTTTAGTTTTGTTCGATTTCAGCTCCTGATAGATAGAAATCAACTCTCGACAATTTTTCATCAATAGGTGGACTGATTCGCCACCCAAGGTGAATGAGTTCCACTGTGAAAAAATAGTAAAATTCACCAACATTCCAGACACTCTAGAAAGATCACACATCATCCAGGTGCACTCAAATTTACCCCCGTACTTTCTATTCTGCATAATTTCTTCATTTGCATAGTTATTTGCATATAACAATGTGTTTTCAAACATAGCTTAAATTGTACTTTTACATTCATTCTAGTTCATTTTAATCAGTTAATTGCTTTTCGTTAAGTTCATTTACATCATATCACATTTCAAACATCCTAATTTGAGTGTTACATAAGAATTTTTTGACCTAAGTCTCTCTCCTTTTAGGTGAAGAAACCTAGAAGTGCAAGAGCAAGCATTTAGGTTCCCAAAAATCTATGTTTTATTTTGGTGAGCCTGACTTTTGAACACTTTAAATTTCTGATTGCATTCATATCTTGCATCCTACTTTTCATTTGCATTAGCATTCAATTAGGGCATTGATTTGTTATTGCATTCTAGGAACTTTCATTTTGCATTAGTGAAACATTCATCTAATTTTCATTTTTGCATTCAATTTCACAAAAAAAAAGTAAAAATCTACATTCTACATTTGTAATTTCATTCTATAGAACACTTAAATCATCCTTAAAATTCTGAAAAACATAAAAAACTTGCATCTTGGGACTCATTCGCCACCCAGGGCGAATCAGTCCCTCTGCACTTTTTAGACAGTAGTTCTGCACATTTTCTAGCATTTTCCTGCATTTTTGTTTTTTGTATTTGCATCTTTGTTATAGTTAGAAAATTTTATGTCATTTTCATTTTACATTCTTAGATTAGCTTGTATTTCCATCCACCCCTCATTTGTGGTACTTGCATGAGTGTTTGGTGCCCTGTTGATAATACTTTAGTGAGAAGAAGTTCTAGACTCATGGCATCCTGCGATAGCATTTTTTTTGTGGACCTTGGGATCTCACAAGCTCCTACTCCTGGTATGGAAAATGGTGCATTAGGCTCTAACAATGCCACTTCTATGCCTTCACCTTTCCATCCTATGCATGTTGATAATCAAAACAAATCCCTACCACAAGAAAACGTCATTAATATTGTTGGAAATATGTGCCCCAAATAATATAGGCTGAAACCTCCATTAGAGCCAAGTCGGTGTGACATCTTCATTGTTTGGCCAACTAGCAGATTGGTAGCATCATGTTTTGAACAGGTCACTGTGACCTTGTTTTTGTCTTTCCAAATTATTTCATTGTGAAGCTATCGCTGTGACAAGGAGTGTTCGATATGACCTCTTAACGCTCAGGAGACCTCTGGCCGACAAGCCATTCAATTGTGAATTAGAGAGACTCATGGAAATTGGGGTTTCAGAGTGACTTCAACACTCAGGGAGAAGTCTCAATGAACAGTGAATGTCTTGCCGATAGGAATGCATATGATGCGTTCGTCGTAACATAAAGAGTCTCGGAGAAAGGTATTAGCGATAGATGAAAGTCATGCCAATGGGGACACACTCGAGAGTTATCGATGTAACATGGAGGCTTCATTATGAAGTCTAGATGATATGCAAATGTCTCACTCACGGAGGCTCAAGGGTTGGCTATCGGGGTAACTCAAAGGTCCCAGGAAGACGTCTTAGAAAATGCTGAAGATCTCACCAACAAAAACACCTTTTGGGATCTTTGGTATAACTCTTGATGACATATGAAGCTTTCGGGGTAAGTCCTAGAGCTCGGTGAGAAGTCTTAGCAAGAGTTACATGTCTCGCTGAAATAGCTTTATGTTAGAGCCTTCGGGGTAACATATGGAGATCGGTATGATCTCTTGGTGAAGGGCATATGTCTTGGTGACTATTGATAGCTTCGGGGTGACAATAGATATCTTGGAGAAACCTCTCGGTGATATCGGTATGTCTTGCCGACTATCCTTTGGAGCTCGATATGACTTGTGTCTTCGGTATAACCTTTGGTGACTCGCTATGATCTCCTAGCAAAAGTGATAGGTCTGGGCGACTGCTTGATGACTCGATGTAACACATGAAGCTCGATGGAACGTCTTGGTGATAACTGCGACTCTTGGTGACATCGCTATGAAGGTTATGTGGCATCGGCGAGACAATGTTAGTGTCTCACCAAGATGCCAACATAGTGCAAATTTTTTTGATTGTTTGACCGTCCTATGTGGAGTCTCGTGGACCAATAGGACAAGTCAAAATTGAACAGTTGGAAGACAATTAGTTGTGATGGTTCTGTGAGGAAGTTTGACAGACAGGGAACGCCATGGATATACTCTAAGATTGTAGATTGTGATCGGGTTGGATTGTTGGTTGAATCGATAGATTGTTGAGTGATTGTATCAGTGGATGTAATCTATTCTGTAGAGACTGTAACTCGAAGGTTCCTATACAAGAATGTTCATGGTGAATGTTGTTGTATAATGACACCAAAAAGATAAGTCTAGCATTTGTATGTAATCTTTGTTACTCTAATACAAAGTGATCTCTCTTGGTGTGGTGGGTTTTTCTCCCGTAAGGGTTTTGCCATGTATATCTAGTGTTCAAGTGTGATTGTCAAATACTCTGTTTCTATTGTCTGTTTCATAGTGCATCTTAATTGAATGTAATTGGAAAAAATTAAAAGTATATATGCATTCTTTACTAAGGTATTGACGTTAGGAGAATTGTTTTCTGCATCTAATTTTCCTTACAAGTGGTATCAGAGCCTGGCTAGTTGTGTTATCCTTGTGGGTACATTGGGTTTTTTGAGTCAATTCTGTTTAGTGGGAGTCTTGTAGTGTTTGTTATTTCTATTTATAGGCTGAGATGGCTAGCATGTCTAGAAAGTTTGAAATAGAGAAGGTCAATGGCAGTAACTTTAAGTTGTGGAAATTCAAGATGGAGGATCTTCTAGTTGATCGTGATCTGTGGCTTGCAGTGTGTGGAACTAAACGTACAGGCATGAAGCAAGAAGATTGGTACCTTGCAAATAGGAAGTCTAAGGGGCTGATAATGATCTACTTGGCAGACTCAATGCTTCTGAATGTGCATGAGGAGAAGACTACCTCTTCTTTGTGGAAGAGACTGGCGTCTATTTATTAGGGGAAGTCCTTAGTGAATAAACTATTCTTGAGGAAGAAGTTGTATTCTTTGAGAATGCAGGAAGGAGGGTCTTTGGTTGATCATTTGAATGCATTTAATATGATAATTTTTCAATTGACATCTGTTGGTGTGAAGACTGAAGAAGAGGATCACTATATGCTTCTATTGTGTTCTTTGCCAAACTCATGGGATCATCTGGTGATGGTGATTGGGAGTACAATATCCAGTTTCAAGATGGAAGATGTTGTTGCATCTTTGCTATCAGAAGAGATGAGAAGGAAATCTTCTGAGATGGTGAAGGAAGCTCTTGTTGTCAGAGGAAGACTAAAAGAGAAAGGCAAGAAGAAGGATAAGAAGTCCAAATTAAAATCAGAGGGGAGATCAAAGTCTCCTAGAAAGAAGTCCAAGGTGAAGTGTTGTAACTATGGGAAACTTGGTCATGTCCAAAAGGATTGTAAAGAGGAGAAAAAGAAGAAGAAGCACTCTTTTGATAACGGTTCTTCTCATAGTAATGGTGATGCCTTCATTGCAACCTTGGCTACTCAGGCATAAGATGATGTCTGGCTAATTGATTATGGAGCATCTTTCCACATGACATATCCTAGAGAATGGTTCACAAAGTATGAAGAATACAATGGTGGAAAGGTGTACTTAGTGAGTGATTCAACTTTGGAGATAGTTGGTTGTGGAAGAGTCAGAATACAATTCCCCGATGGCAGAGTGAAGGGAATCAATAATGTTATGCACATACTGGTCTAGCTCAAAATCTATTATCTGTAAGTATGCTAAATGATATTGGAGTACAAGTTATGTTCTCTAGAAATGGCTGCAAGATGACTAGAGGTGCTCGGATTGGTACCCTGTACAAGTTGGATGCACAGGCTGTTCAATGTAACAGTGTCTCTGGAAAGTCACTGAAAGCTGCTCATAGAGGTAAAGAGGGAAATATCCCTAATTATGTAAAGTCTATGGAAGTAAAACTTCCTGCAGAGAAGACTATGCTTTGGCATCATAGGTTAGGCCACATAGGAGAAAAAGGTTTAAAAACCTCGAAGAATAAAAACTTGGTTGAGGGGCTTGAAGATTGTAATTTTGAATTTGAATTCTGTGAACAGTGTATATATGGAAAGTAGCACTATGTTTTGTTTTATTCCAATCCTCATAAATCTTCTGGTTTGTTAGACTATATTCATTCGGATGTGTTTGGTCTAGTAAATGTTCCTTCTTTGTCTAAATCAAGATACTACATGTCATTCATTGATGATTATTCAAGAAGAGCATTTGTTTATTTTTTGAAAAGTAAATCAAAAGTGTTTAGTCAATTTAAGTAATTTAAGAACCTTGTTGAAAATCAGACTGGTAGAAAATAAAATGCTTAAGGACTAATAATGGTGGTGAATTATGTTCTGATGAATTTGAAATATACTATAAAGACCATGGAATTAAAAGACACAAGACTACACCTTATACTCCACAGCAGAATGGAGTTGCAGAAAGGTTCAATAGGACAGTGATGGAGAGAGCACAAAGTATGCTTGGTAGTGCTGGCTTGGAGGAGAAGTTCTAGGCTGAGGCTGTATCTACTGCATGTTATCTAATAAATCATTCTCCAAATTCTACTCTTGTTGAGAAAACACCTTTGGAAGCATGGTCTAGTAAGAAGCCCTCACTTAGACATGTTCGTGTTTTTGGCTGTGAGGCATATACTCATGTGCCAGATGTGAAAAGATCTAAATTGGAGAACAAGGCTGTCAAATGTATTTTTATTGGCTATAGCGCTGTCATAAAAGGATACAAGCTTTGGAATCCTGATACAGAGAAGTCGGTATACAACAAAAGTGTAATCTTTCGTGAGCTGAAACCTTCCACTTTGGATATGCTGTCAGAGACAAAGTCAGATAACAATAAGGATGTAGCATTAATTCCTCCTACACCAGAGAAAGAGGAATTCAAAATTCAAAATGTACCTGAAACTGAGGAGAGCTCTAAAAGTTTTGAAAGTTCTGAAGAAGATGAACCTTAGCCTCAACCAATGAGGAGGTCAACCTAAGAAAGAAAACAACCAGATAGGTATGGGTTCTCGTTAATTGATTCTACTTGTGTCTATGCTTTAATTTCTAGCACTGATGAGCCTAGGACTGTAAAAGAGGCAATTAAAATGTTTGATTCAGACTCTTGGTTGGAAACCATGAACGAAGAGATGGCATCATTGGATAAAAATGAAACTTGGAGTTTGGTGCCCTTACCTGAAGGCAGAAAACTTGTGGGCTGCAAATGGGTATTTAAGAAAAATATTGGTCTGGATGGCAGTGTAGAAAAGTATAAGGCAAGACTGGTTGCAAAGGATTATTCCTAGGTAGAGGGAATCAATTACGGGAAAATATTTTCTCCTATAGCAAAGCTGGCATCTATCAAATTAATTTTGTCACTTGCAGTAGCATATGACTTAGAGGTAGAACAAATGGATGTGAAGACAACATTTCTTCATGGTGATCTTGAAGAAGAAATCTATGTGTCCCAACCTGAGCACTTTGTTGAGAAAGGTAAAGAAAAATTGGTATGAAAATTAAAGAAGTCTTTATATGGGTTAAAGTAGTCACCTAGAATGTGGTACCAAAAATTTAATAATTTTATATTGTCTTTGCTATTTGTAAGATCAAAATCTGATCACTGCATATATTATAAGGCTGAAGGTGATCAAGTTCTTGTTATTGCTCTTTATGTTGATGATATGTTGTTCATAGGAAATAGCAAGCTAATGATTTCTGATCTTAAGTCAAATTTGTCTGCTAAGTTCAAAATGAAGGATCTTGGTGCAACAAGGTATATTTTGGGGATGGAGATAACTAGGGACAGGAAGAATAGAAAGCTTTGGCTCAGTCAGAGTATGTCAGGACTATTCTTGAGAGATTTTGTATGAATGATTGCAAATAACTAGTGGTTCTAGTCATGCATGGAATGAAGCTATCTGTTGAGGACTATCCAAAATCTCCTACTGAGATGGAGGACATGACCATTGTACCTTATTCTAGTGCAGTAGGCAGTCTTATGTATGCAATGGTCTGTACAAGGCCAGACATTGCCCAAGCAGTGGGAGTACTTAGTCAATTTATGGCTAATCTAGGAAGAACGCATTGGGATGCTGTGAAGAGAGTGTTTAGGTATTTGAAGGGAACTTTATATTTTACTTTGTGTTATCATGGAAACTTGGTTGAATCACAGAGGACTCTCAACATTCGTGGCTATGTGGATTCTGATTGGGTAGGGGACATTGACAGCAGGAGGTTCACTAGTGGATACATTTTCATGATGAATGGTGGTGCAGTGAGTTGGATGAGCAAGCGGAAAGTTGTAGTCACTTTGTCCACTATGGAGGCTGAATACATGGCAACTACTCATGCTTTTAAAGAAGCTGTATGGTTGAAACGTTTGTGTTCTAACATTGGTTTTGATGCAGGGGAAATAACTATTTTCTGTGATAGTCAGAGTGCAATTTGTCTGGCAAGGAACCCTACTTTCCATGCCAGGAGGAAACATATAGACATACAGTACCATTTTGTACGAGATATGGTGGAGGATGGAAAGGTCAGTTTGGAAAAGGTTGATACTCTGGAGAATGTTGCAAATTCATTGACAAAGCCAATGACCATAGACAAGTTCAGGTGGTGTGCCAGTTCAATGGGCCTTAGTACCCATGATTTTTAGTAAATTATGTTGTGCTCTGGAGGTTCCTGTATGATCTTCATCAAGTGGGAGATTTTTGGAAATATGTGCCTCAAACAATACAGGCTAAAACCTCCATTAGAGCCAAGTCGGTGTGACATCCTCATTATCTGGCGACTAGCAGAATGGTAGCATCATGTTTTGAACAGGTCAATGTGACCATGTTTCTGTCTTGCCGAATGCTTTCATTGTGAAGCTATAGCTATGACAAGGAGTATTCGGTATGACCTCTTAGTGCTTGGGAGACCTCTGGCCGATAGGCCATTCAATCGTGAATCAAAGAGACTCATGGTGACTGGGGTTTCAGAGTGACTTCAACACTCGTGGAGAAGTCTTAGCGAATAGTGAATGTCTTGCCAATAGGAATGCATATGATACCTTTTTCGTAACACAAAGAGTCTTGGAGAAAGGTATTAGCGATAGACGAAAGTCATGCCAACGGGGACACAATCGGGAGTTATCGATGTGAAACGGAGGCTTCATTATGAAGTCTGGGCGATATGCAAATGTCTCACCAATGAAGGCTCAAGGGTTGGCTATCGGGGTAACTCAAAGGTCCTGGGAAGACGTCTTAATGAACGCTAAAGGTCTCACCAATAGAAACACCTTTTGGGATCTTCGGTATAACTCTTGATGACATATGAAGCTTTCGGGGTAAGTCCTAGAGCTCGATGAGAAGTCTTAGTGAGAGTTACATGTCTCACCAACAACGCTTTATGTTGGAGCCTTTGGAGTAACATATGGAGATTGGTATGATTTCTCAGCGAAGGACATATGTCTTAGCGACTGTTGATAGCTTCAAGGTGACAATAGAGATCTCAGAGAAACCTCTTGCGATATCGGTATGTCTTGCCGACTATCCTTTGGAGCTCGATATGACTTGTGTCTTCGATATAACCTTTGGTGACTTTCTATGATCTCCTAGCATAAGCGATAGGTCTGGGTGACTACTTGATGACTCGATGTAACACATGAAGCTTGATGGAACATCTTGGCGATAACTGTGACTCTTGGCGACATCGGTATGAAGGTTATGTGGCATCGGCGAGACACTATTAGTGTCTCATTCAAATGCCAACACAGTGTGAATTCTATTTACCATTTGACCATCCTATGTGGAGTCTCATGGACCAATAGGAGAAGCTGAAACTGAACAGTTGGAAGATAATCAGTTGTGACGGTTCGGTGAGGAAGTTCGACAGATAGGGAACGCCATGGATATACTCTTGCAAATTGTGATCAGGTTGGATTGTTGGTTGAATCGACAGATTGTTGAGTGATTGTATCAGTGGATGTAATCTATTTTGTAGAGACTGTAACTCGAAGGTTCAGGTACAAGAATGTTCATGGTGAATGTTGTTGTATAATGACACCAAAAAGATAAGTCTGGCATTTGTATGTAATCTCTATTACTATAATACAAAGTGATTTCTCTTGTTGTGGTGGGGTTTTCTCCCGTAAGGGTTTTCCCACGTATATCTGGTGTTCATGTGTGATTGTCAAATACTCTATTTCTTTTGTCTATTTCATAGTGTATCTTAGTTGAATTGTAATTGGAAATAATTAAAAGTATATCTGCATTCTTTCCTGAGGTATTGACGTTAGGAGAATTGTTTTTGCATCTAATTTTCCTTACAAATAGTCATGAGGACTTTGCACATTTACAACAAGATTTGTCACTTGAAAACATTTCCACCACTGCTATACCTACTATTGAGAACCTTCATCACTTAATTGAGACTGATGATGGCTTACAAGTGTTGAAAAAAATTGTTGAGATTTACAATAAACATGCCTCTTCAACTACCCAATTTGCAAGCATTCCTGTAAGCCAAGGAGAACCTCAAGTTCTTTCCCCTTCAACTATAGCTTCAATACCAACTTACACCAATCCGCAAGTCCACACAACTATGCATCAACCTAATTATGTGGCTAATTCTTTCCCAATTTCCACTAGCATTCCTACTTCTTTTGTGGCACCGCAAGTTCCTTCCACCATATTCACACATCTTAGCATTCCTTTCATCTACCCTAACATCAATTATACACCATCACCATTTTCCCTTCCACCTCAACCGAATTATCCTGATCCTCTTCTTACCCAACTCCTTGCCGCTATTTCATCCATGCAACACCAAATTTCCACCATTAGTCAAGGTCAAACCACTCCACCCACATATCTTGTCTGTAACATCCCCTTATCATTAGAAATATTATGTACCCTGATGCCACAAGGAATATAAATGCCGAGGTTTGAGAAATACGGAGGAAAAGGAGACCCTATCAACCATGTCAATGCTTATACTGCTTTGTGTAGTGAATTTGTCCTTGATGATAAACTTTTAGCAAAACTTTTTCCGAGGACCTTGAAAGATACCGCTTTAGAATGGTTTTTCAATTTTTCCAATCATTCCATCTGATCATTTAATGAATTGGTGGGAGCTTTCATTATTCATTTTCAAGTGCACATGACACCTAAAAAGACAATCGCTGACCTTATGAGATGTAGAAAAAACATAGATGAAAAAGTGAGAGATTTCATCTCCTGTTACCAATCCTTATATGCTCAAATTGATGTTAAAATTTTATATGCACATCTGTAGAAGATGTTTACTGAGAATTTTCACATTGACCTTCAAGATAAACTTACCATGATGAAATTTCCTTCATTCATATATTTATGTACAACCTTATGTGATTATCAAAGTTCGGTTTCAAGTCGCGTGTCAAAATCCACTTCTAGCCAAGTTGACAAACTTGAAAACAACAATAACAACCAAAATCACACACAAAATTTCCGTAAACCTAACCCAGGATTTTAACAGTTTAATCCACCTCCAACACAACCACAACCAACTCAACAAGTTAAAAATTCAATGGCCACTACTAAGATAGTCATACCTTATCATTATGGCAATCCGAACAAATAATTCACTTAGGTTTACCTGACACCGTCCATCATACAATGAACTAATTAATTCAAAAACACATGCTCACCTAACATCTTGTTTGACCACTTGATCCTAATCAACCCTTACCACCTACCTTCAAACCTAATTCTTATTGTCATTTTCATTGTCAAAATGGCCACAGCACCGAACATTGCAAGCCTCTTAAACATTTAGTTCAAGACCTTATTGATTCGGGTGAATTGACCATTATGGGTGTTAATGATCAAGGCAATAAGTCTGTTGCACCCCCTAACCAAAATTTGCAAATTTTCACCAACCTTATGCCTAAACATACTACCTTGTTTGTCAAGGCTAGTGAACCTTTGAAGCCTAATGTAATGACTATTGATACACCCAACGAACAACCTGATACACCTCCTATTGCTACCCAAGCTAGTCTTGTGGATAAACTTGTAACTACGATAGATGTTATTCCTCGTAAGGGACAAACTACTAAATCTCTTGATATTTCCTTTTCTTCTAAGAACATACTGCAAAAGCTTCAAGATTGTCCTCTCTACATAGCTGGCATAATCTATGATAAACCTACTAATGGGATATTAATAGATCCTAGTTGTGGTGAGAATGTGATCATAGAGGAGTTTCTTGTATTACATGATCTATATCAAGATGACTATAATAAAGTAATTGCATGGATTAAAACACATCATGGTTTTACATGACCTACAATTGGATCGATCATGCTACCTTTACAAATAGGAACTAAGAGTTTGGAGGTAACTTTTTCTATTATTCAACAATCTGACCAATTTCGTTTGTGGCTAGGTCTTCCTTGACTTCACTCAATGAAAGAGGTCCCATCAGTTGTTCATAAGTGCTTGAATTTTCCATATGTGGAAATGAAGTATTCACCATACACCATAGTGGTTTTAATCCTTTATCTACCAAAGGTAACTTTTCATTAGAATCCTTCTAGCCTGAACCCATGGAACCTATCACCCCTCATAAGGACTTCTTTTAGATTGCTTATCAAATGTTTAAAGCCAAAAAGATAGTTGAATTATCTCTTCGTAACACATCTTCGTCCACCTCCACCCATCCTATCCTAGATGAAAAAATGATTACACTTGAATCTGATATTGAAAAAACCATCAAACCTTTTGAACAATCCCCTCTTGACACTTCCCAACCATCATTTAAATGACCATGGGAAAATGAAATAACTCCTGTCCTACCTCCTCGTATCAAACAAGTGTATAAAGCAAAAGAGAAAGTGGTTGATCCATCCTCTTTGGTTTCTTCTTCTCTCCCCCCTTCAGAAGTGGAAGAACCTATGATGACTCAATTCACTCTTACACCTCAAAAACTCCAAAATATAATTAAATGAAACGGCGGTGCTCGGGAACATCGGTGTCACCATCATCTCCTTTCTCGTCAATCTCATATGGATGATGATAAAGACAATCAATCTCCACCCTTGAGAAAAGTAACAAATGACCACCTTCCCTCTCTTGACCTACCACATGATAGTTCATCCCAACAATCGCAACAAAATGAGCCCATCCAACAACCAACACTCTTGATACATCCATCCTTATAAATCACCTTTCATCCTCCCATCGTTATTAATCTTGATGATGATGATGATGCGACGATCACTAAAATAGATGAAGAAATACACAATAATTTGAACTCTTTATTTTCATCTACAATGAGCTTAAATGATAAATCCTCTCCACCAAGTGAAGAACTTGGTACAACTCCTAGTTTGGAACTTGCAATTCTTCCTTAGGACAGTCAACCACCCTCACATTACAATGAACATGATTGGGAGGTGGATGACTTGTTAGATGGTTGACTAACATTTGCATTACCCTTCCTTTTTCTTTTTATTTTCATGTGTGTATCATGTTCCCCCATATCGTGTGTTTGATATATCCTCTCTTTGTACACTTCTTCTATTCGTACCTTTATTCTTCTATTTTTCATGCCTTGTTTTTTTTCCTTTTGGGGATGACACAAAGCGTAGAGATGCCCTATGTCTCCTCCATGTTGACCCAAATGATCCTTGTCTTTTTCTCTTTTCTCTTTTCTTTGTTTTTTATTTTCCTTTTGGGGATGATGCAAAGTGTGAGATGCCTATGTCTCTTCCATGTTGACCCAAATGGTCCTTATCTTTTTCTCTTTTCTCTTTTCTTTTTTTTGTGCTCCTTTTGGGGATGACCCAAAACATTGAACTGAAATGTCCCTTCATGTTGACCCAAAAGCTTTTTCATTTTCTTTCCATTTCATTTCATTTATTGTGCTTTCCTTTTGGGGATGATGCAAGGTGTTATGAGTGCAATGTCTCTTCCATGTTGACTCAAAATGGACTTTCTTTTTCCTTTGTTTTTCTCCTTTGTGTCATTCTTCCAATTCTATGCTTTGGGGAATGATAACAGTTCCACGCTCTTTCATAAAACAAAATTGCAACAACGGAATACGACCCCAAATCATAGATCACTTATGTGTTTGGTGTATTTTCTAACCTAGGGAAACTCCCTTTCTTTTTGTAGATGTCTAAATTTGGACACTTAATTTATCCAAATTCATCCTCTTTCATCCTTGTTGCCATTAAGTAAATGCTATTATTTAATTATGCAAGTCTACCAAATCCCAAAGGTATTTAATCAATAATACCTTATCTCTTTAATCCTCAGCCTCAATTGAATTAAATAAATATTCCATTTATTAATTCCCTTCATCACATCCTCCATCATTTTTATCTTAACCTAATCCATCTTCTAATCCCATCATTAAGATGTGCACATGCCTAATCCTTGATTAGGATGTGTCACATCCTCAAACTTTGCAAGTTAGCTCAAATCTCTCTTAGCCACTAACCATCCTCTAATCATTCACTACTAGCCTAATAACCTCTCAAGGAATTTTTAATTCCTTTTATCATCAAGGAATATTATTCCTTTACTCTTCCCCATGTCCTTTATGACATGTGTCCTTAATCAACCCTATTAAAGGCTTTCTCCTCTTGAACAAGGCTCTCCACTTCCCTATGTGAATTTTTAATTCACCTTTTAATCCTCTAGGAACCCAAAAGGAATTTTTAATTCCTTCACTTCATCCACATGTCCTTCCTTATTCTTTATTCTTTCCCATCTCCCCATGAGAATATTTGAGGAATTTTTAATTCCTCACATGTCCTCTCACCCACATAGGGACAAAGACCTCCTTTATGAGGAGATCTTGTCCAATCCCAAGGTACTTTGTACCCCCTCCATGTCATGTCCTTTTCCTTCCACCTCATGTCCACTTCACCTTTTAGGGCTATCTCACATGCCACATGTCAAGATGTGAGGGCTTGTGAGTTCTCAACTCACCTTAGCCCTACATCTTGATATTTGATGGCTCAATCTTGACCCTCCATTTCCCCTAGGAACTCTCAAAAATCCTATAAATACCCCCTCTTTTCTCTCATTTTAGAGAGAACATTTTGCTAGCCAAACTCTTGCAATTTTATTTCTCAACCTACACTTAGCCATTTCATGTTTCATCCACTTGCACTCATCCTCACAACATCATTTAGCTTGCATCTACTGCCATCAAGGAGCATACACATCAAAGATCAAAGGGCCAACCAAAGGATCGATTCGAGACAAGGTATAAAGTTCCATTTGTTGCTTTTATCTTGTGTTGATTCCAACTTAGGCTAATCTTGAGGTGTAGGTTGTTTTGGTGTTTATTTGCACTCTTTTACTTGCTGCTCATTTTCTAACACTCACATTTGACCTATCACATTTTTGGCACACCCGGTGGGACCCACAAACGGGTCTATTTCTTTCACATTTGCTGTTTTTTGCATTTTTTCAGGTCCAGGTTGCAGAGTGGCAGACCTATCGTAGTGGTGGATCTGTCGGTGGTGGTGGATTTTGTCACGGCGGAGAGTGGAGTGGACATCTGGCTGTGGGCCCGGACTGTCTGCGATGGTGGACATCCCGGAAGGTGGCAGTTGTCCTCAGGTGGCCGGGCACAATCTCTAGCGTGGTAGACCTATCTGGAATTAAGCGGACTTTGTCTGTGGTGGTAGTTGTCCTGCGGTGGCGGACTGTCCTCGAAGGTAAAAATTTTAAGTTTTTATTGTCTTTTTTGAGTAAAAGAATAGGCACATGAAAAGCCAATTAAAGGGGTCAATAGAAGCCTTGTTTGGCATGTTTGGGAAGGCTATTTAGTATCAATCCTTAAGCCATTTGGCTGATCTAGAGTGATGAGAAATCATAGCTTTCCAAGTCCTTTTGAGTCCACCTTTTTCCTTTCTTAATTAGGATTTTAGCAGGGATTTCATCACTTCAAAGGGGACGATTCCAACCATGCATACTGACGGGGTATATAAAGGGGGGAGAGAAAAAGCTGTACCTCAATCCAACCACATTGTAATTGGTGAAGCATCGGGATGACGTGAAGAGTTGGTCCGAGCCTTTAGTATCTCACTAACGTTCTCGACTCACGCTTGTAACGGGTTGGTGTTCATGATTTGGGCCTCACGTATCGTGCGTATATCAAGGACTCCTTAGCAACCATGTTCATCCTAGAGTAGAAGACTTTGTTGGCCATACCCATCTCTACTAATCTTAGGGTTGTGCTGTCTGAATTGCCTTTCTCATGCAAAACCAGTCATTATTAGTGTTTGCTATATTTTGGGTCCTTTGCCTTACCCATCCATCAAAACATCAAGCTTCAACTTATCCTTTGGCAGACCTGTCCTTCCAGTGGTGGACCTGTCCCTGTGCTGTGGCAGACCTGTCCTAGTGCAGTGGCGGACCTGTCCCTGTGCTGTGGCAGACCTATCCCTGTGTTGTGGCGGACCTGTCCCTATGCTATGGCGGACCTATCCTAGTGCAGTGGCAGACCTGTCCTTGTGCTATGGCAGACCTGTCCTAGTGCAGTGGTGGACCTATCCTTATAGAGTGGCAGATCTGTCCTTTTGCTCTTTCTTCCCAAAGCCGCCATTTCCACACTGTTTATCCAATTGACTCCGTTCAAAGGAAATTCTTCTCTTTTTTTTGTGCTCTTTCCGATGATATATACCACTTCATACTTTTGAGAAGTTGGCTGGGGCACCTTTTTCTTCACCATCTGCCTCCACGAGGGGGGTATACCCTACCATTCTCATCCGTTTACTTGTTCTGAGTAAACATTCATCCATTCAACATATCCTTTCATCATTTCAAACTCTCGTTCTATCATTTCGATCATCTATTTACTCGTTCCGAGTAAACGTTCATCCATTTAACACATCCTTTCATCATTTTGAACCCTTGTTCTATCGTTCTGAGTAGTCGTTCATCCGTCCTGATTAAATGTTCGCTCATTTTGAGTCCGTTCCTGCAATAAAATCATCCAAATCCCCTAAACTTCATCTCAAGTTATTATCCAAATTGACCTAAGTATCTGATCTGATCGTCATCATTAACATCCTCTTAGGATTGTCATCCATCCTAAGTTAATCATCATCATTGGCCCAATCAATCCATTTTCAATCTCAAAGTGGATTTGGTGCCGCAATCATCCATTCATCCTTTAATCTGATCAATCAGTATCCTAAGTCATCTAAGATAATCTCTTAATGAGATTTGTAGTCTCTTTCGTCATCCATCAGTCGATCTTATCAATCAATCATTGATCGATCTTATCTAATCCAATCCGATCCAATCCAATCCAATCACATCCCTATCCAATCACCTTCGAACCAATCAATCTACTTCCATCTCGAGGCAGATTTGATGTCGTAATCATCCTTTGATAATCCAATCCAATTGTCAAAATCAATCCCATCCAATCATCCAATCATCCTAATCTGAGCTTTAATCCAATCCTGATCTGAGCTTGTCCTAAATCTCGATTTGGGCTTTAGTCCATTTCCATCCAAAATATTTATCCATCATCTTTATCCTTTCATCGTCATGAATTCTTATCCTCCATCAATAGTGGTCAAGGGAAACCCTAATTACGTCAACAATGATAATGAAAGTCTTGTTGATCAAGAGGTATACGACATAGATCCCCTTGACACTATCATTGCTAGTAAGCTTTCTCCGCCCACATTCCAAAATCCAATCACCCCATTGAGTTATCCCATCATGTCTTCATCTATGCCTAATCACACTCCTTATGCTACCTTTGATAAGGGATGTCCATCATATCCATTATATCCTTCATCTACGTCATCCTCTTATCCTAGTTTGCCATCACAATACCCTCATCCTAATCCCTCGTCCACATCCTCCTATCTCAACCCTTCATCCGCATATACCCACTACCCCAATCTCCCATACCAATCTGCTCACCCTAATCCTACATTCACATCTTCCTATCCTAGTCAAACACACCCATCAACTTACCCTAATCCACCATCTCCATTTCCCTATATTAATCCGCCACCTCAATCTTCCCATCCTCATCCACCATCCCCATACCCTTACTATAATCCACCACCCACCTTCTTGTGTCCTAATTCACCATACCAATACCCCTATCTTAACCCTTCACCTAATCCCCCATCTATTCCCAGTCCTGCATCCAATCCCATTCCCCTATCTAATCCTAGCCCACCAATCCCTAGTCCTAATCCCCCACTAATCCATAAACCTTCATCCACTCCCACCTCGCCATCTCAGCCTAGCGTATCCAAGTTTCTCCAAGGACTTATAACAAAGAAGACATCTCCCACTCCACACATTGGAGTCGTGGAACCAAGCCATCCCAACTCATCATCCATGGTCATTAGTAACGAGACCCTTCTCCATCCAACACCTATCATTGATGATACCATCACATCCTCTGAATCTATTGAGTCCCCATCTCCTACCATCACATCCTCTGAATCCACTGAGTCCCCATCTCCTACCATCACATCTACCAAATCCATTGAACACCCACCCCCTACTCTGAGGGCCGTCGAACCTATCGATGACACCCAAATCCAATCCGCTTCTTCCACTCTTAGTATCCATTCCCAGGAATATTTTGAATCCTCCATCCTTCCATCTTCCCCACTTAAAGAGTCCCCCCATGACTCCATTATCATGCCTCCCACATACGATGAGTCATGCCAAGATCCTGATCCAAAGCATGCCAACATATCCCCTCCTCCAGATCAAGATCCTACCATCCCATCTAGTCTACCGCAAGATCACAGTCCCCCATCCATTCCATCCCATGATCCTCTTGACATTCAAGATTCCACCGCTCCATCTCCGTCTCCATTGCATGAGCTTGCTACCACAAAATCAGATCCTATCATATCCCCTACTCCCTCTCCTGATACCACCCATCCAAATGTTGCTATCCCATCATCTCCTTCTCAGGATCCCCCATCATCGCCTAAAAATACTATCCCCACACCGCTTGCATATCCCCTTGGTGCTCTCACATTCTTCCATGGTGGCCTCCTTGCAGAAGAAAAACACAGTGTATATACCACCCATCATCCCCCACCTAATAATGGACTCGCATCATGTTTTCAGAATAACAAAAATCCTATCATGGATCGAATGCTCAAGAACATGAACTATCAAGGAAAAGGTCTAGGCCTTCATGAGCAAGGTATTTTAGAGCCCATCCAAGTCAAAGAACAAATTTGCATGCAAGGTCTTGGATCTATTCCCCAAGACTCACAATCTAAACACGTTGGTACAACCTCTAGATGTCCTCAACGAGCCTTTTCCAAAAGAAATTTTGGCTCTTCCCATCACTCCACCAAATCATATGCTGCAATCCCCCCTCCTCTATCTTATCACCTCAAAACAACCGTCCATATTCCTCCTTCATCTGCTCCGTCCATTTTGGGTCCTTACATCCCTCCATCCACCATCTCTCGTCCTTCATCTACTCTATCCATCTTGGGTCCGTATATCCCATGATCACCTCCTCCATCTCATCCTTTCGCCCATCCAACGCCTATCCATGTCATCCATCATAAACATCCCTCTCGTATATCCCATAATCAGGAGCAACAAAGGCACATACCTAAACATCCCCCATCTGCATGTAATCCCCATACTCCTACCTCCATTGCTCCACATCGTCCATCCCCTCACCTCCATCCCATTGCTAGTACAAGCACTTTGGATGCCAAAGGAAAAATGCATAAATCCAAACATTCACATGAATCTAAAGCTTCCCATGTCCCCTCTAAAAGACATGGTAAAGGAAAGAAAAACAAAATCCCAAATCAAAATCAAATCTGTAGCTCGCAAAGAGCCAACAAAGCAAAGATCAAAACCATGTGGATCCCAAAGAAAAAAGATGCAATGCCATCAAGTGAAAAATCTGTAAGAACATCCAAAGTTGCTAATCCAAAAGCTAAGCATGCCCACCTTTCATCTCCTAAGTCTGTTTTGGGTCCCTATGTCCCGAAATTCACTATTCCATCTCCTCCATTATCCCCACATTCTCCATCCACTAGTCCCCTTATCTTTTCACATCTATCACCACATGTGCCAATGTTGGTCCTGAACTCATCTCCCCATCACACATCCACCCCATCATTCTATCCATACCATTTCCAACATCCCACCCATCATCCCCCGTATCTTCCCCATCAAATCCCTCTCATTCATCCTCTTGCATAATCCATTTATCCTAAGGTTGTGCCAACATCCAACAGTCGGTTCGAACATGGGCTCTTAATACCTCATATGGAACTTGATGCTTGAGCCCTTCATCCATATCCTTATCGCATGTCCTCTAAATCCACTTATTCACCTCCCTATCCTTATCCATCTCCTTACGCATACTATCCAAAAAGTCATAAAATCCAAAAAAAGTCAAAAAAGTCAAAAATTCAAAAAAAAATAAAAAGTAAAAAGTAAAGAGAAATAATTCGTCCAATGGTGAAAACTTGGCAAACAAGCCCTTGGATCGTACCATGATGAAAACCGGCAAGCGGCGTCATGCGTAAATCCCCATCTGCACTTAGGGGCAATTTCCTGATTTGCATTCCCTCCATCCGCTATGCTTCCTGCTACGCTTTCGGCTATGCACCCATCTTATTGCTATACATCATTTTCGTCCACCCCCTCCATCCTATCGAGCTTACACATCCTTCTTGGCATATCTCATTTATCCCAATCCTTCCATCCTCCTTGTGATCTTGATAACAATGGGGCAAACATATAGGCATGCTTTGGACACCTCTTAGCATACCTTCCCCTCATCCACACATTATCCTAATCCTCATTTGCACTCGTCTATCTTCCTTATCCACCCGTCATTCGCCCTCAATCTCCCTTCCTTATCCATGCATCCTATCTTCATCCATCTCACTATTTTATCTTCCCATCCACTTGTCTTCCATCCTTCATTCCTCCCCTCACATGACATATCTAGAGTGGGGGCATCTATCTTCCTTTGTGATACAGTCCTTGGAGACATCATTCATTCCATCAAAATAATCCTTATATCCATCTTCCCATCCCTATCTTCCTATCCTGCCATCATGGCATCCATTCTCACCTATCCATCTAGTCACCTTTTCCTCATCCAAATCCTTATCCCTCTATCCAATCCACCTAAACAATCCTTTTCCTCCCTCCATCCTCTCCCCTCATCCCATCTCATAATCCCCCATGCAATCCAATGTCATCTATCTTATCACCATCACTTTTGCTTCTTTTGCACATCTTTTCCATCATATCATCCTCCCAATTCATCTTTTCAGTGATTTGGATAACTATCCCATCCCTGAGCTTGTATAGTCACTATCCTCCACTCCAATCCAACAGGTCTATCTTGTCCCATCGTGTCGGTCCAATCATTTTATCCCCTTCACCAGGGTTATCCCATCATCTTTCATCCATCATCTTTCATCCATCACTTGTCTTTGGCCTTCTGTCAAACTACGTTGCCCCTGCGCTTTCACGTAGGCAAGGTCGATCATTTGATCAGCCCCCGGGGCTCCTTTATCGTCTATCGTCTATCATTCCATCATCGATCTTCATTGTCCACTTTGTCCCTTTATCGCCTATCATCAATCTTTCTACTTTGTCCATCTAATCCTTTATCATCTCTCATCAATCTTCTTATCTTATTCCTATTTGTCTGTCTCGTCTTTATCATCCATCGAGGTCCCCTAGCATCATGTCTCTCGTGTTGCGTCATCAAGCTATTCCCTTATCTCGCTGGTTCTTAACAAACAAGATCCACTTGTCTCATCATATCCAATCGGTTCTGAATATCCTGCGTCATATCAATCTTTTAATTAGTATCTATCATCGGTCTCAACAGGATGCATCCTTCCTAACAGACCTCATCAATCCCATCCATCCCCTTTGATTGATCCTATGGCAAAGGACATTTGAAATTAATTGTGATCTTTTGTTGCTTTTGGCTTTTGTTTATCATTTGAGCTCCCTATCATCACTTTTCATGGTCGCCTTGATCCATCATATCATGGTGTGCTTTGACTTGTCAACATAGGGGTGTATCTTGATCTTTTCTTTGTCTTCTCGGTTGTCCCACGTAGTACCCACCAAGATCCCTGAGGTCTTGTGTTACGCTGGGGCATCCTTGTGTGCTTGTGGTTATCCCAATACCTGGCCCGACCAAGGTCATCGTGACTTTGGGGTGTTGGGATAGCCTTCTTGTTTTGTTATGTTTGTTTTCTGCATTCGACACTAATTCGCCTTGGTTCTTCGTACCCTGGAGTCTTGTGTGTCTTATGCTATAGCAAAAATCAGTGCTCCGACGATGGAAAATTGCATTTCAATTGCATTTCATCTCTCATCCTCCAATCCCGCCCATCCATTCATCCTTCATCATGCTCCCCTCCCAATCTTCCATCACTTTGCATCATCTTTTTCAACTCCCCTTGCATCATCTCATCCATTTCGAGAGCACACTCGTGTTCTCCTGAACCCGCATGTCCTCTCGAGGGGGCATCCTTCATCCCTAATTTTCATCATTTTCTTTTTCCCTTCCTAGTCACTCCTTTGAATGACGGGGCATCTTTCCAATCTAACCATCTTCTTCGGTTCTATGTTTTAATATCTTTGAAATGATGCTACTTCGAACACCATCTCAAAGAGGGGAAAAATGTAGATGCTAAATTTGGACACTTAATTTATCCAAATTCATCCCCTTTCATCTTAGTTTCGTTAATTAAGTAATACTACTATTATTTAATTAATATCTTTAATTCTACCAAATCCCTAAGGTATTTAATCAATAATACCTTATATCTTTAATCCTCCTTCCATCAATTGAATTAAATAAATATGTCATTTATTTAATTTCCTTTATGTCACATCCTCCATCATTTTTATTTTATCTTAATCCTTCTTCTAATCCCATCATTAGGATGTGCACATTCCTAATCCTTGATTAGGATGTGTCACATCCTCCAACTTTTGCAAGTTGGCCTCTAATCTCTCTTAGCCACCTAACCCTCCTCTAATCCTTCATTACTCTTCCCCATGTGATCTTTGACTTGTCACATCAAGTCACATGTGAGATCTAACCCTCTTCTAATCTTCATTAATTAATCTAATCAAGTACTTGCACAATTCTAATCACCCATTTTTAGTCAACTCTCCCCATCCCCCAAGGAATTTTTAATTCTTTTTTATTCATCCAAGGCACTCCACTTCCCCATGTGAATTTTTAATTCACCTTTTAATCCCCCAATGCACCCTTTGGAATTTAAAATTATTTCCCATCTCCCCATGTGAATATTTGAGGAATTTTTAATTCCTCACATGTCCTCTCACCCACATGGGCACAAGTACCTCCTTTATGAGGAGATCTTGTCCAATCCTAAGGTACTTTGTACCCCCCTCCATGTCATGTCCTATCTTTCCACCTCATGTCCACTTCACCTTTTAGGGCTACCTCACATGCCACATGTCAAGATGTGAGGGCTTGTGAGTTCTCAACTCACCTTAGCCCTACATCTTGATATTTGGTGGATCAATCTTGACCGTCCATTTCCCCTTAGATTTTTCAAAAATCCTATAAATACCCCCTCTTTTCTCTCATTTTGGAGAGATCATTTGTGCTAGCCAAACTCTTACGTTTTGTTTCTCAACCAACACTTAGCCATTTTCTTGTTTTCATCCACTTGCATCCATCTTCACATCCTCATCTAGCTTGCATCTTGCCATCCAAGGAGCATACACATCAAAGATCGAAGGGCCAACCAAAGGATCGACTCAACGCAAGGTATAAAGTTCCATTTTGTGGCTTTGTCTTGCATTGTTTCCAACTTAGGCTAATCTTGAAGTGTAGGTTGTTTTAAGTTGTTTTGTTTGCACTCTTTTAACTTGTTGCTTGATTTCTAACACTCTATTTCGACCTATCACACATATTAACACATTCTCATTAATAGAAATCTCAGTTACATTTAATCGACAACATCTAGCTTATAGATTAGGCTCACAGGCCTAATTATACATGCTCAAAATAGAACATTCCAATATGATCCTATGTGTGAGTGAATTCCTACAAATACAATCTATCAACTACTAACTCCATTCTCTCTATCTCCACTACTTATTCTAATGATTGATTACAATCTTTATACTATATCCACGGTTCTGGAAACATCCCAGTCAGCCAAAGATCATCACATTTTTCAATGAAAGAAAATATAACAGGCGCATGAACAAGTCAGCCTCAAATTTGAATTACTCCATCGACGGGTGCATAAGACAAAGTGTGGACCTATAATGAAGGTCGAGGAAACTCCAAGGAACATTTAAAATTACACCGTTAAGATCCACAGGTCATAGAATGATCCACGAATTATCAGATTAGCTGTTAGACTTGAAAACTATTCCGGTGTCGATTCAAGAAACTGTCATGAAATCTGGAATTGATAACTTTCCAGAAAATGATCCAACCTCGCTCAAATCTTGGAATAAGGAAAATGAACATCTCCATGATGTACGTAGAGATCCACAGGGTCTAGTGAGCAAAGATGGTGAATCCACCAACATGAATTGAAAGGAAAATATTTTTTAGGTTGATGCAAGATTGCCAAGAACCAATGATGCTCCTGCATCAGTAAGATATTGTTGGATTGGTATTTGTCTAGCTAGATAAGCTTTGAAGTAGTTTAATCTATTTTTTTGAGGGTTGATTGTTTCCAACATGGACTCTACAAATGAAATTTGGTCAATATTTGATGGAAGTGGTTTTGCAAATTAGAAGATTGCAATCAAGAATTCTTATAGAGAAAAGGCTCTATGTAGCATATTGAATAAAGAGATTGGAGAACCTCAACAAAAGAAAGAAAAGAAGATATGGAAATGCAAGTTGGAGCAAGCTAGAGGTATTATTAGTAAGGCTTTGAGCCCCAATCTTAGTAGAATATTTGTTGATGTTGATAATCCAATAGAGCTATGGGAAAATTTAGAAAAAAAAATTATAAATTGTAGATATTGCTAGTGTGATTAGCATAGAAGAAAAATTGGTGAACTTAGTGTTGGCAATACAAGTGCAAACAACTGAGAGGAGGGGTGAATTAGTTGTCACAGAAATTCAAAACTTATTCAACTTATTAAGCTTATTCTCAGATATGATAATTAACCATGAAAATATAAATCAACACATCAGAAACACACATAACACCAAGATTTTTTATGTGGAAACCCTATTAAGGGAAAAACCACGGTGGAGGTCAGTCTACAAGATTATACCCTTTTAAAAGTATAATGAAAATGAAATATGGGGAATGCATATACATTCAGGCACATTTCTTAGAGATCATTGCTCAATTACAAAGAAAGACACACTATCTTACAAAGAGATTCGGATTACAGCCATTCGGATTTTGAACTGAGAAAATAGCATCTGCTAATGCCTGATTACAGTTTTGATTAAGCACATGAACACTTCTCGACTCTTCTTCACTCTTCTTCAAACTCTACTCTACCTTCAAATTATTTAGAACATTATTTGCACGCACACACACACACACACACACACACATTCAGCATACTTCAAATGAAATGAGCAATCACTTTTATATATCCGCAACAAGAAATTTCATCACTACAAGTCGGCCACAAAGAAATAATAAAATGAATATAAATTGTCAACCAAAAACATTAAATATTATCAATGTGAATTAAACAAGGTTGGCCAAAACTTATTGAGGACCCAAAACAACATCTTCAAGATGAAAACACTTCAATTAGTTCCTCCTCGAAGATCAACAACATGCTACAAACACTATGTCGGCCAAGAACAAGAAAAACATGAACACGCAAGAGAAAATCTTAGATCACAAGCACAATGATCAATGCAGACATGTAACAAAGATAGAGCATGATCTAGAAACATCCACAAGAATCACGAATCACAAGAGAGGCATCTGCAACAACTAAACTGACTAAAATAGCATCATCTTCAATTAGGAACACCAACTAAAAAAATAGAAAAATTGTCAAAATGAAAATCTTCATAACTCGATCAAATATTCTTGCAGATCTCTGAAACTCGACATGGATAAACTAGATACACTCAGCAACAAACCCTTTTTTCCACAACCTCTGATCAACAATGTACAAAAATAACCACCAGTATGTCGACTACACTGAACTGAACTTCACCACTGACAACCTGCAACTCATTTATTTACAATTTTCTCAATATCCTCGACATATATAGCTTTAAATGAATTTATGCTAATAGTGTTGACATCAATGACAACCACATATCAGCAACACAACCACAACATCCAACACTTAGATCCAATTGATTGTAAAAAAATGATTGATTACTTTAATGAGGTTACATATTTAAATATCCTTGGCTGAAAAAAATGTGTTGAATATGCAATAAAAAAATAATAATTTGATTGCAATAGTTGAAATTAAGCTTCCCCAACCATATAAGGTATTTAAAGAATCAAGGAAAAGAGTTATTAAATTAAATCCTAATACCCTCCAATAAACTTTTAATCAATTTTGTAAGTTAGTTTTAGATGAAGATGTTCAACTTATTAGAGAAGGATATATTAAGAAGAATAATGCATATGCAGCTAAGAGTAAATAATTTTCTAGATATGTTGATGGAAAGAAGAATTGGAAAGGATATAATAAATTTAGAAATAATGATGGTTGTAACCACTTTTCTAGAAATGATGGTGGATAAAAGCAAATAGGAAGAAAACCCATTATTTGCAGATATTGTGGAGGTGAGAACCACATGAAAAAAAAATTGAAGAGGGACAATGAAAGAAAAAAATACAATCCTAAGAAAGAAAGGTTCAAGGAATGAAATATGGATGAACATAGTTTTGTGGCCATCTCTAGGTAAGTAAAAACAAGTGCAAAGGTAATTTCTAAAGCTGAAAATAAATCTAGAGTTAAGGGGGGATACTTTGTTTCAGATTCTAATAAAGAATGGATTTTAGATTTGGGAGCATATTTTCTCATGACTAGGGATAGATATTTGTTTATTGATTTTCATGAAGGAAAGAATTCATATCAAGGAATTACCATTGACAATAAAATGAAACTGCCAATTCTAGGAATAGGAACTATTAATGTAACAAATGAAACTTTGAAAAAAAATTGGTTGAAGGATTAAAGGTGAATCTTATTTCAGTACATAAAATTACTCAATAAAGTTATGAGTTTTATAATTCCAATCAAGTTATTGTTAGGGAAAGAAAAGACCCATACAATATAATTACTATTGGAATAGTCGATCATAAGGAGAGTTTCTTTAAATTTGTTGGGTTTGTTGATGAATACACACTCTCCCATGATTTTATTTCTCAAAGTGACTATATGTCAAAACTTTGGCATACTAGACTTGGATAGACAAATTATATAAAATTACAAGACATGGTTAGAATGAATATGGTTAGAGGATTAACAAAGATTTCAGCTTTTGAAGGTGTATGTGAAGGATGTGATAGGAAAAAACCATCAAGATCCTTTTGATTCAAGAAAATCATGGAGATCCAATCATCCACTCCAACTCATTCATAGTGATTTATGTGAACCAGGCTATCCTTCAATTTCAGGTGTCAGATACCTTCTCACTTTTATTGATGATTATAGTAAGTGAGTATGGGTTTATTTTCTTCAAATGAAAAGTGAAGTCTTTTAGGCATTTCAAAATTTTAAGGCATTAGTTGAAAACTAAACTAGAAAAATGGAAAAATAATTAAATTTTTAAGGATAGAAAATGGAGGTGAATGTTGTAATTATTCATTTGAATCATTTTGTGAAAAATATGGTATTAATGTACAAAGAATAGTTCCATATACCCCTCAACAAAATGGAGTGGCTAAATAGATGAATGGAACTCTTTTAAAAATGTCATGTTGTATGTTGTATTTTTAAAGTTTGCATAATAAATTTGAGTGTTTGGCCTCTTTGTGTGAATAAGGTATTTTACCTAACTAGTTCACCTAGTAGGTCCTATTCACATGTTAAGTTTAATTAGATCCTAGGAATATTTCTAGAAGTATTAGTTGGCATTAAACCTTATCTTATCTTATATCATTTACTTCTTGTCTTAGGTCATTTAATATTAGTTGTCTTATACCATAAGATTAAGACACTTGTCATAATCTTATGATATATTATGACTCACCTTGGCCTATATAACCAAGAGGTCTCCTTTGTAATCTCAATCTATCATCATCATATATTTGCATTCATGAAAGGAATACAATTTATTCTTGATCTTCTCTTTTTATTGTGATTTCCATTAGGCCTCTATATGTTAGGTGGCTATCACCATAGCCAACTCTTACATGATTGTCTCTTGTGTTGCACATATTGTGAATATAATCCCCACCAAAGCCCTCACCAATGTCACCCCTGAAGAAGCATGGAGAGGAAGAAAAATTCACATTGGGTATTTTAAAGTATTTGGGTGTATTGCTTGGGCCCACATCCCAGAAGAAAATAGGAAAAAGATAGAACCAAATATTCATAAGTGCTTGTTTATGGGTTATAGTGAAGAATCAAAGGCTTACAAATTGTATGATCTGATAACAAAAAGAATCTTTATTAGAAAAGATATAAAGTTTGATGAAAATTCAAAACTTACAGCCACAAATGATTTCCACATTTTAGATATTTTACAAATAAATGGAAACTCTTCTAATGAGGATGTTAAGTGCACTACTACTAATGAATACAACACTATTGAAACAACTAATCTTTGTGGCTAGTTATTTTTTGTAGGTAGTGATGATGAAGAATTTCCAACTAGAGAGAAGACAGTGTGTTGAAGATATATATTGAAAAGGCCCAAAGATACAGGGAATGACAATGATCTTGTAAAAAAATTCTTACAAACAAATGACCCAATCTCATATGAGCAAGCTCAAGAGAAGAAAGAATGGAACCAAGCCATGAAAAACAAAGCTGATGTATTTACTAAGAGTATGACTAAGCCAAAAAAAATCACAAGGAATTCTTGGTATGTTAGAGATGAACATTAAGGGGGGATAGTGGTTTAATGTTCCCCTCTCCTTTGTATCTTTTTTATATTATTCTAGCCAATATTAATGGGGGTGTTAAAGAAAATTTATCTATAAAAGAAGACAAGATTTTTTTAGCCTTCTAAAAAAGATAAAGTCTTCTAAAGAAGCTAGAGTCTTTCACAAAGCTAGAACATTCTAGAATATTGAAATTAAAAATTAAGAATGTAGAATCCTTCAAAAAGGTAGAAGTTTCTAGATTTTAGAAACCTCCAAGTATAAATATGATATTGACCATTGCAAACACTATTGTTGTAAACTGTTGGATTGAATGTAACAAAAATCTAGATCAATATATGTTCTTCAGCCATTTCACTTTGTTTTGTACTCTATTTTGTCATGTTTTCTATTAGTAGTTTATTTTATAGTTATTTTTGGGCCTATTTTTTATAGTTTTTTAAGAAAGAAATTACTTCACATGAACATGTTATTGTAATTAAATTAATTATTACACTAGCATAAGTTAACTTAGGTCATATATCATTTATTCCTAGGTTGCATTTTTAATAAATCATTTAATAATGGGGTAATGTCCCCTTCCATGTTTGTAGGGATAAGATTCCCTCTAGAAGATGAGTTGTCCTTCTAGAACTTATCTTAACATTTAATAATTTCCTAGATAGAGTTCACATGTTGTCACATGTTGTTAGATCATGACACATGGCAACATCTCATGCATCTTAGGTTTTCTCTTTTGCCTATATAATCAGGCAACTTGTTCATTTGTATCATATCAATCAAATATCAATCTATGATCTAATGTTGTAGATCAATAGCAATCTCTCTTTACAGCCCTTAGTTGTAACACTTTCTATGTGGTGTAATTTCTCTTGGCAATATCCTTTGAAGTGTGTGCAGCTTCATTGGATGATTCAGCATCCATTATTTCAACATGATATCAAAGCATGTTGAATTCTAACAGAACAAACCATATTTTATACAATCATTTTGATGTGCTACATGATGGCTCTCCTTATAAGATGGCAACTTCATCATTAATCCTTACGAACCAGTAGTTGGCTTAATTTCCATGGAGATCTTATCCATCCCTCCTAGAATTTATAATAATACAATCATAACAATAAGAATACCCATTTAAATTCAAACAAAACCATGTTTTCATATTTATCAAGAAAGAAAAATGGGTATACACACAAACCTTCCATAACCAAAAACCACACAAGACAGCGAAAATAAATATAAAAGCAATAAACTATGAACACATTTACAAAGTAATATTAGTTCCTTCAAGTATGGTGTTTCAAATAAATCCCATTTACTAGGATTTCCAACATCTTTTTTGTCTTGTTCTCCAAATCTAATGCATTGTGCTACTTGTAGGCTACTATATTATTGGGGCTGCTCCATAAAGAATCAAACTTTGCATGGTGTCCTAGCTTTGTTGCTTTCTCTTCCCATGATCACAAGTTATCCAACCTTAAAATCAAGCTTAGATGTACACTTATCAAACTAGTGCTTTACTATTTATTGATGAGTAGCCATTGAATTGAGAGAAAATCCCTTTTTTCTTGTAACTCATTTTGATTGGCTATCTAGACTTCCATAACACCATTTTCCTCTACCTCCAACTACTTGAGCAATTGTAATATAGGTAATTCCAAATGAACTATGAGAGAGGCTTCCTTACCATATACTAGAGTGTAAGGAGAAACGAAAAATATCTTTAGAGTAATTTGATTAGCCAAAAGTACAAAATTGAAATTCTTATGTCACTCTCTCTAATATTCCAAGCAAATCTATTTAATTATTTTGATCAAGTTTTTATTTATGGACTTGGCCAATCCATTCTACTAGGCATAGTAGTTGGAAGATGTTTTTAGATAAATGCTAATTTTTATACAAAACTTGAAAATTTGAGAACCCAATAAGACCTTAGCATTATTTGACATAACCACACGTGGTGCTCCAAATCTAGTTACAATATCCTCCAAGAAACCAAGAACAATATATTATGTAGCCTCCCAATGTTGTCACTTTACTCCCTCAAGTGGAATAGTAAATGGCAATCAAAATACATTTATGCCCTACACTTGAAACTATATTAACCATCTTGATAAAATAGTCCCCATTCGGTGAAAGGTTCTTCTACTAATATTGGATGTAAGGGGAGGGCATCACACCTCCTTTTACCAATATAGAACTGGCACTATTGATATTTCTTCACCAACTTGCAATAATCTATGAACATCAAAGGAAAATAATAACTTGCATAAGTGATCTTTACTGTAGTATTTTTAGCTAAAAAGTGTCCTCCAAAAGTCCCTTGGTGAAATTCAAAATAGAATTGTATCAATTTCTTGTTCCCTTATACAACTCAAGAAAACATCTTTTAAACTCTTTTAAAAAGTCCCATTAATTAGGGAAAATTTTACCCCTTGTAACCTATAGAATCTTCTTTTGAAAATAGGGAGATGACTAGGATATTTCCCATTTTCCATAAATTGAATTATATCTTCAACCCATGAGACTATCAAATATTCATTATTTAGCAGCACAACTTCAGTCATTTCCTTGTCTTCTAGTTACAATATAATATATTAAGTGATATGTTGGTAGAGAGCTCTTCCTTTTACCATCTTAGTTAGTTTTATGTCTATATCATATCCGAGAATCTTAGTGATCCACCTAGCACACTTTTATGTTATCTCTCCCTCCATGATGTATCCCCTCACTAGGGTGGACAATGTAAAAAGTGACCTTATTCCCTAAAATGAGATGTCAAAACGTCTTTAGTCTCTTCACAATAGCAAGGCTTGTTTTTCAACAAATGTATATTTTTCCTCAGTCTTTGAGAGTGCAGGAATTAAAAGCAATTAAGTGTTCCCCTTTTTTGAATCATCATTTTATGTTGAGATTATTGCTATGTTGTGATATCCACCCTATACATGCATAGTAAAATATTTTAAAATTTTGGGATTTACTAGAGTTTTCTATTGAAATTACCTGTTTAATTTCATAAGTGCTTCTCAACCTTCTAAAGGCCATTTAGATTATTTATCCTTTTTCGGCATCAAGGTAATAGGTATGACTGACCCCACATATTTTGATATAAATCTCCCTACAAAATTAATCTTTCCCAAGAAATATTGAACTAATTTTTTAGTGATTAGTAGGGATGATTCCAAGATAGTTTGAACTCTATCAAGGTCTATAGAAATCTATTCCTTTGATATTACATGACCCAATAGCTTACCCTAAGGTACTTCAAATACATACTTCTTGGGGTTTAAAGAGATAACTAATTATTAACCTCTTTAGAAGACATTTTCTAGATGCTCAAAATTTTCTTCCTTTGATTTCAAAAACATAATAAGATCATCTAGATATATTAAGATGATCTTATTAATCAACTCACCAAAAGAAATATCCATGGCCTACTGGAATGTCACTCCTACATTGGATAATCCAAACAATATTTTGGTGTAGGAAAACATCCCCCACTTAGTGGTAAAGGAAATTTTGTACTAGTCTTCTTTGAGCCATATTTGATTATAACCAAAAACCAATCCAACAAAGAAAACCTTTACGAATTGGATACTATCTACAATATTTTCTCCATAGAAGGAAGTGGATAATGATCCTTAAGAGAAGCTCTATTGAGGTCCTTGAAATCAACATATAATCATACATTTTTTTCTTCTTTCTTACTGGCACTAGACTAGACACCCAAGTTGAATGCTCAATATGGAAAATAATCTTTGATTCAAGAAATTTGGCTAAGAGGTTTAATCATTAGATTGACTAGTCTTTTCTTTCGTCTAATTGGTTTTGACTTGGGTGAAAATTCAATAGTGTGTTGAATGATATATTTCTTATATCCTTTCAATTCTTCATAGTTTCATGCCATGACATGATCATACTTAGCATAGAGATATATTAGTTTATTCATATCTCCTTGAGTGCATACTTTTCCTACCTTCACTTTCTTTCCTCGATAAACTTTGATCTCTACTAGTGTAGTCACAAATGGAGGGTTCAGAAAGCACAGTCCAAACTATGCAACTTAGAATCAACATAGCAGAAATAACACAAGAAAATGATCTGCAAATATGATTCTTTATTGAATTGGAAATCTTACATGCAACATATGCCTCATGGGCGAATAACCAGGGCTCACAGGCCTGTTGCAAGGGTATTCAACTTTACAACTAGCCAAAGGCCTTATTACGGTCCCCGAAGGGCTAATGCAAAAATATAAGTGTCAATCTATCTCTATCTAAATGACTTACGGATGACTGAATTCCAAAAGATTATAAATGATTATAAATATGCTTCTCAAGCTCCAACAAAGGTCTGCATTGGCCACAAGGTTCATAAACTCACTGAATGATCAAGCATGAAAGGTCAGCCTCAAAACATGAAAATATAATCCTTCACGAAAAGAAATGACTTGTGAATCCAAAGATAGATCCTATTAGACCCAAAATTCTTGTATGATGTCCCACTAAGCTCTGTGCATTCTAGAATAGGTCCACACTAATAAATTTGGATCAAGTTGGCCCCAAATGCTCTGACTGGTAATTATAGTGAAATTTTGAGAGACAACTTTCGGTTGACAAATGCAAATGATCTAAAATCTAGATATGTGATAGATGTATATGTGTAGATGCTATATCCTACTCCACAAGCTGGGAAACAATAATGCAGTGAAATGCATAATGAAATACTAAAATTGCTACTAAATGAAATGAAAGAAAAGAAATGTTTTTGGTTGATACAAGGTTTCTTTACAACCAAGGATGCTCCTACATCTACATAAACCCCCTCTATCTACAATAAATTTTATTTTATCTCCCCTCACATCATCATGGCCAAATAAACTTCCAATGGTAATTATTCCCTTTGGAAGCTTATTGGACTTTAATTGCATGATTTGGTCCTCGTATAATTCCTCTATCTTGGGCTAGATTTAGTTAACAAACTCTCCTGCCTATTGTATGAATAGAATAATTTGGGCATTGCTCTCAAAAATTTGTCAATAATCTCCATTATTTGGTATTGAAACATAGAAAAAGGGGTAGGTGAGTTATGTGTATGGTCAATATGGAATGATTAAAAGGTTTAAACCCACCTACCTTTTTCCTAATTTCATTAGAAAAAGAGATCTCAAAGGGGTAGGGTTGACTTTTAACCTTAAGGTGAGTGAACCCTATTTTAGGATCTGTTGTTTTCTTGTGAAAAAAATGGATGATTTGCAATATTGGGAGATGATTTAAAATGAATTAACTAAACTATATGACCTAATGCTAGAAATGCATAATTCTATGATAACAAAAATGAAAATAACAATTTTTTGGTAGATCTAAGAAGGGCAGAATGGTATGCAACCATGCTAAAAAGCAGGTTTCAGGGCTTGTATCAAGACGAGTTCATCCTAGGGCGAATGAGTCCTAGTGCAGAGGTCCAAAAATACTTTTTGCATTCCTCTGATCTTGGATCTAAGCTTCTAATTCCTCTAGGTTTGACTTTCAAAAAGCTGGAAATAAAACCTGTAGGTGAGTTTCTATAGCTTGACAACAATAAAGACAACTTTGATAACTTTATAAAATTGTTCCTTTGATCCACTTTCAGTCCTTCTTCACCTGTAAATCTACACATACAAAGAGAGAAGAAAAATGTTTGTTTTTTGGTGAATTTAGTCAAACCCCATGTTGGTAATTAAACCTTGATAATGAATTAATGATAGAATGAAGGAATTGATGAATGAACACTTGCTTGTTACAACTCACAAAACCCTTAATGACTACCCTTAGAGGATGGAAATTGTCAAACACATCACTCTAAGGTCTGGATCTTGTATGAATTGGCTTGATTGATTGATTGATTTGATGCTTGAATGTTTGAAACCTATGATATTACTATTAGGATTCAACTATGTAGTTTTACAAGTCAAACTCATTGACCCATGTCTTATGAGTAGTGGTTCACAAGAACCCATCTCTCATGATAGTGAATGGTCCACTTAGCATTCATTGCATCTAGGTGATGCTCACATAGGTGAAGCACAAGGCCTTCCTAGGAGGTCACCCATCCCAATACTACTCTAGCTCAAGTGCGCTTAACCACAGAGTTTCCCCCAAGGTTAAACCTACTTTGTTGAAGTTGTAAAAGCCAACCTCACAGAATCCAATGATCACCTGCAAGCAAAATAGCCTATTACGTAGAAGAGATTCGAACAACAAAAATATATTTCTCTACAAACCAAGAGAGTAAAATTGCATAAACAAGAAGTGAATAATTACAAATAGATCAATCCTTAAGAAAGGAGATCAAAACCCTAAAGTGCCTTATTGTACTCACACTATGATTTAAAGTACCATGGGGGTTGATTTTTTCCTTTGTTTTTCCTTCATACCTTTCTCATGCATGTGTTTCTTGGTTTATACACCCTTTATATCTACTTGTACTATCATGTCTGCACATTTAAATGTTCTTGGTTCTTTATCATGCACTACATTCAAGCATTCAGTTTCAATGTACCTACCATACCTCTCCCTTATCAGCATTATTGGGGGGTTTCTATTGTTGGTGTTGATACTTCCTTAGTTTCACGTTGGAGTGAGCTATGTATATAGTAATTGTTCCTATGTACTAGGCAGATGCAACAGCTGGTTACCCATGCATTTTGGTGAGATGGAGCACTTACCGTATGGACACTCTTGCATTCCTATTTCTAGAGGTGACCTTCCATTTTTCACTTGATCAGTTCTTTATACTATTGGTACTTGTGCCATCTATATCTTTGAGTTCTTGATGTTTTCCTTGGTTTTCCATTGGATTCGAGTAGTGTCGTTAGGGGCACTCATACAGATTCTTGTCTTCTTGATCCTGATCATCATATGTTTTAGCGGAGGTTCTTCTTTCAGCATTTCAGCAGTCATTCTTCGACAATGTTTGCAACTTCTTCATGCTTCAGCGGTGTTCTTTTTGTTCATCCTTTGTTCTTATGTTTTGGGACAACATTGTCTTGTTTGAAGGATTCTTCAATCCTTCACTTGGATTTCATCTCTTTTTGGAGTGAATTTTTTCCCATGAGGTTTTCTATATTTCTCTGCATTATAGAGATCTTTTATTTGTAGATGGGTACCTTATTTGGCCTTGTTTGTCGGGACCCATCATGCATTCTTTTTGTTGAAAATTGAGGTGTTTATGTAGCTTAATACTTTGTAAAACTTTACGATTGTTGATCTAAATATGTATTCTTTGTTACAAATTCTTTGTGGGTGATTAGTTGATTAATTCATTTTATCATTTGTAGAATGAAGACAGAAGGTTGTAGAAGAATTAGATAGAATATTAGAAGATACACAGCATATACCATGGAGAAAACCTTTCAGGAAAAAACTCCACCAAGAATCAATGTATTATTTAATCTCTAAAGTAGATTACAATAATTCCAATCCTACTTGAGAATGCTTATTTTTCCTTCACCAAATCTTCTTCACAACCTGCAATAAAACTAATAATAACTCTCTTCAACTTGCTTGAGATAAATAGGCAATAATCAACTTTGTAAACTCCAAAGAGTTACAATTACAAATCTCAATCCCTATATCACAAAAGGCATGCCTATCTCTTGCTAGTAGAGTTCTATCGTGAAGAAGAATGCCAAAACATGTGCTTCATCCATTTGGCCATCCCAAACTGAAGTCACAATTGAACCTTGATTTTGTAGATATCTTCAAGGCTTATCCTCAAAGAAGGCACCCAAGAATGGGCCCACTTAACTCAGCCTTCAGAAATATCTTAGCATGCAAAAGAGTTAACTCCAAGAAGCCAACTTGGGCGCCCAAGGTGGGTCCAAGTCATTCTCTATTAATTGAAACATATCTCTCCACCATTCATGCAAGAATGGTCATCCCCTGTTAACTAAAGGTAGTCACCTATTATCTATCATGCAACTCAAGTCATTAGTCATGCATTCCAAGTTAACTGAATTCAACTAGCATTCAACTAAAACTAAATAAAGATAATTGAACCATAACTAAACTCAACTCAACTAAACTAAACTAAACTAAACTAAATTGAACTGAACTGATTCTGAACTGAACTAAACTTCATGCATGTAAACAACAATCCCTAACTCCTAGGATCTTTATATGCATTCAGAAGTGTTATCTTTTACTCCAAACAGTTAACTTAACTTAAGGTGAGTGTCACCTTCCATGTGGGCACCCCATGTGCCCCTATTATTTAGAAACTCATATTGGACGCCCTCACATGCTCCTAACATTTAGAATTAATTACAAATATCAATTAACATGACTATTTCATTCAATATTAATCTCTTTCTAATCCTCGTGTTGGGGAACACTTTCCAAGGACTTAGGAGATACATGAAATAAATAATGTTTAGGATTGCAATTAAATGGCATCCTATTTTCAACAATTTTTAGGGGGGGTGTTAGAGATATCGTGCATTAGCTAATAATTAATTAATCTTTAATTGATTATTAGTCTAATTTATTCTCGTGCACTTAAGCTAAACTTAGTAGTGTTTTAATACTTTATTAGTTGAGCTAATATTAGATCATTATGTCTCATCTCATGTGATATTGACACTTGTCATGATCTGATCCCTTTCTCATTTAGGGATTTGCTCTTATAATCTCTCAACCCTTATTGTAATTAATCTGGAGAATATCTCGAGCTTTCATATCTTTTTGAGAGTCTCTTGCTTTTGTAACTTTTTCTTGTTGAGGAATATTGCACATATTGTTTGTAGATCTCTTGTGTGGAAAGTGTATTTGTTTGTTGTTTGATCCTGTGGCTCGTGGTTTTGTGCTTGTTTCACAATTCTAACACACTTAGCTTGCAACCCCATTTGTAAAACCTTCAAGAAGTGTTGTGCCTTATGAACCATTCATTATAGAGCCCCTTTAGCTCATCAATTGATAAGTAGGAGGTATTTTCCATAGCATGCCAAATCATGATATTGCTATCAGGATTCAACCATGTAGTTTTACAAGTCAAACTCATTGACCCATGCTTCATGAGTAGCTGTTCACAAGAACCCATCTCTCATGATAATGAACGATCCACTTAGCACTCATTGCATCTAGGTGATGCTCATAGAGGTGAAGCACCGGGCTTTCCTGGGAGGTCACCCATCCCAGTACTACTCTAGCTCAAGCATGATTAACCACAAAGTTTCCCCCAAGGTTAAACCCACTTAGCTTGCAACCCCATTTGCAAAACCTTCAACAGGTGTTGTTCCTTATGAACCATTCATTATAGAGCCCCCTTAGCTCATTAATTGATAAGTAGGAGGTATTTTCCACAATGTGTCAAATTGTGATATTGCTATTAGGATTCAACCGTGTAGTTTTACGAGTCAAACTTATTGACCCATGTTTCATGAGTAGTGGTTCATAAGAACCCATCTCTCATGATAGTGTGTGGTCCACTTAGCACTCATTGCATCTAGGTGATGCTCATAGAGGTGAAGCATTGGACCTTCCCAGGAGGTCACCCATTCCAATACTACTCTAGCTCAAGCATGCTTAACCACGGAGTTTCCCCCATGGTTAAACCCACTTAGCTTGCAACCTCATTTGCAAAACCTTCAGCAAGTGTTGTGCCTTATGAACCATTCATTATAGAGCCCCTTTAGCTCATCAATTGATAAGTAGGAGGTATTTTCCACAGTGTGTCAAATTGTGATATTGCTATCAGGATTCAACCGTGTAGTTTTACGATTCAAACTCATTGACCCATGTTTCATGAGTAGTGGTTCACAAGAACCCATCTTTCATGATAGTGAATGGTCCACTTAGCATTCATTGCATCTAGGTGATGCTCACAGAGGTGAAGCACTAGGCCTTCCTGGGAGGTCACCCATCCCAGTACTACACCAACTCAAGCACACTTAACCATGGAGTTTCCCCCAAGGTTAAACCCACTTAGCTTGCAAGCCCATTTTCAAATGCTTCGGCAAGTGTTGTGCCTTATGAACCTACATCACAATGTTAGCTCCAAAACATGATATGAACACACATGAACTTTGACATGATGATATGATATTGATTGTTGTTGTAGATGACTAATAAATCTGCTCTTCAATGCTCTTGACAATAATATTTGCTCTTATGAAGTTCACCTCTAACTTATTCAAAAGTCTTATATCCGAATTGATAAAATAACTATGTATTTATAGGTGTTTATCTAATTTCCAAAAAAAATAAAAAATTTAAAATCCAACACTTGAAACTTGAATTTGAATCATTAAAATACCTCCACAAACTTAGTAAAATTGGGACCTAGGACTTAAAGGGTCGTAGGACCTAAGTCTAGGACACTCAATTTCCAAGGTGTTTTAATTAATGTTAGCAATTGTTTAATATAGGTTTCCCTTTCGGAAAACGAGAATAATAAGGCTTTGGAATGCATAAGATAGGTAATTAGAAGCTTAATTAAGTCCAATTAATTAAGGGGATACATCCATAGTGTGAAATTGTAAAGGTGTACAATTTTCTACACTACATGTATTGTAGGCCTTATGATCAATTTGACATGATCTTTATTTAACAACAAATCATTCACCAAATTGAACTAAGACTCAATCATAGACATTCAATCTACCTTAGTATTGTTGGCTCTAGGAATAACTTGAATGTTCAAAGCTTCAAATCCTTCTCAAGGATCCCACACTCTATGTTAATATAATCTCATTCTAATATTCTATGTTGCAACCAATTTTTTAACCTACTTGATTGGTTTTGAATTTCTCAACATTTATAATTGCTTAATTCTCAATGGTTGTGCCAAAATGAGTTTGTGTACGAGGGACTCATACTCAACTTCATTGTTAGTGTAGTTGAATTGAAAATGGAAGTATTTGAGGATCCTTTTCCCTTCAGGTGTGTAAATATACCCTTGCTCCCAAACCATTTGTGCACATTACACCACCAAAGTATGACTTTTGTATTGGAAAAGGGTGGTTAACCTTGTCTTCTACTAATTTAGGGATCTTTCTTATTTATGGGATAGCCTATTCTTCATCGTATATTACATTTGTCCCTAAACCAATTGAATCAAACTTTCCATAAGGATCTCCCTAAGTCAAATCCAATAAATATGCTTCTTCTTCATCAATTATGTAACTTTTACGTTTTTTGGCATCTAGGAGTTCCACATTAGCTCTCTCCTCTTTGGTTATCATAGTGTGAGTAGATTCAAAATTAATCATTACTTCATGAGCAATAAGTTCTTTATGAAGTGTCTAACAATACTTTCATTTTAGATCCATATTTGGTTCTCAAGATAGATGAGACCAATTTAAGGAAATGTATCCCCCTATCTTAGTTGTAAAATCTTTGGATAAATACAACCCAAAGCTTGGTTTAATATTAATTACCACTTCCTAAAGCACAATGATGTTTGGGCATGCATATAGAGTGAGAGGAAGACCTTTTATGATCCCTACAATCTAAACCTTTTTGGCCATCTAATTAGATGATCCCTTTTTAAAGGTGTTCATACTCTAGACCCAACAAATCAACTATTTTCTTAGACATGACTATGGTGCTCACACCAAAGTGTATAATGGAATTATACAACAATTTCTTGCTAATCATTAATTTTAAGAAAAATGGCATGTTTTTCTACATACCTCTACTCCAACATTATGAAGGGTCATGTATTTATTGACCTATGTGGCTCTTGTTTGTTTAGTTATCCTCCCCCGAACATTGGAGACTATGTCAATAGCCTTAGTTGCGTCTTCTTGTATTTTCAAAGCTTCTTGTAGCACTCTTGCTCAAGGATGCCAAGATGTCTCACAATGAGACATTAGGTTTTGTTTTCTTCAACTAATTGACCACATTGAGTGTTCCTATAGTTTGAGTTCTCGTGGCATATATAAGATTCCTTTGGTACCTTGGTCTCTAAGCTACCTGATTTGATATGCCAACAAGTTATGTTTGGATAGGTTTCTACTTTTTTACTCTAGGACATAATCTCTAGGTAGTTGGTATTTTCCAAATCATAGGTCGAGGTTGTGCCTCTATTATCAAACCCTCCACTATCCCCCTTTTGGATCTTATGAAATAATCCAATTGTACTTGATTTCTAGGAGCATTAAGGCCATTTGTAAAAATTGCTTCATCTTCTATGCTTGAGAATAATGCTTACTCAGAGATGATTTCTTCCTCTTTCTATAGAGAAATGCCTTGCATTTGGATTGTTAAAACAATATTTTGTACCCCTACTGACTAATATGATGATTCATGTAATACCACACCAATCCTCATAGCAACTTGCCTTTGCTCAACAACTCTCTTGTAAATTCCCTCTCAAACAAGCCCTAGGAGAATATGTTTCATTATGAGGAAAAAACCACATTCTTGGGTCTTCCACAAAATTATTTTGGGACTAAATCTCTTGTATGATTAGGAGTAACCTTTTGCAATGGGGTGGGTATAGGTATGATTTGATTTACAAATTGTGCAAGCCTATGCCCCTTGTTTTGTTGATTATGGAATCTGTTAGGCTAGAATGGAAAATGTTGGCCTTGATTTCCTTGGAAATTTGTCAAGGATAGTTGTTGCTTTTTAAGGTTAATGATCTCATTTGAGAAATTATGTAACAAGAGTTTTACATCATTTATCTTTGGATTCATCTGATGAGCAAGTAGTGGATTTTGAGGATAGTCATACATGGATGGTGAGACCAAATGTGCACTTGATGTTGAATGACTTGATTTTGGTTGTTCTTCAAGTGATGGAAATGGAAATTCTAAGAAAATGGGCAGAGGGAGTCTAGGAGGTATCCTTTCGACATTGATAAGGTTAGTTTATACTCTTACTACTAAATCATAAGTAGCAAGGAGACTCTAGCCACCTAAAGATTCGATAATTACTAAGATTTTTAAATTGAAGGCTTTCAAATAAAAACACAAATGTCATTTCCACAAGCAGGCATGTAGCCACGGTATCCTATTCTAAGTCTTTTGGAACCTTGAATTAATATCAATAACATCTTTTGTGGAGCTCTTTATAGTGATTAGCTAATGTAATAAGGAAGAACCATCTCCCTTCTCTTTGAACCTTTTAAGAAATGCATCTCCCAATCAATCCAATGAATTTATCGAGTTTGGGGTTGATGATCAATACTATTCAATGTATTTTCCCTTGAAGGAAGCTACAAGTAAGCTCAAAGCCACAGTTTGTTCAATTATATAATGAAGTCTATTGGTGTCTACAACATCTTTAAGGTGTTCTTTAGGAGTCTTGAAATCTTCTCCAATGAACTTGGGCAATACTTTCAAAGCATTGGAAGGAATAGGGTCCCATGTATCTAGAGCTATTGGTCCCACCAAGGGGCTACCATTATTCCAAGGGACAAAATTCCTAGGAGTTCCTTGCTCTATCATTCAAAATCTAGTGGTGAGTGTGACCATGTGTTCCTCCTTTTATGACTTAGAATCAATAGTGGGACAAGGATGCCAGGCTGAGTAGTTGCAAATGATCTAGTCATAGGCCTTTTGCTCATAAAATTAGTTATTCGTGTATCTAAGATGTGTTGTAGATATCAAGACTTTACTTTAAGTCCCATGAAGTGTGTTAAAACTATTGATATCCAAATTCACATTTTCATATAAACCTCTATGACATGAGAAATCTCATAGTGTGGAATGTGACCAATGAGATAACCTCCAAGATTGAGAAGCCATTTCTTCATTTGATATTCAATAAGTGAAATTTTAATCTATTGGGATGAAAAGGGAAGAAGAAATATTGAAATAACAACCTACCTCTAAGATGATGCGTAGTTGAATTTACTTATAAAACTTTAGCACACTGTGTAAAATTCAAATTATTAAACCATCAAATTCAAACAAAGGAAATTGAAAGAAATATTCTACAAAGATGATATTTAGCACAAGGTAGCAGATTTTATATTCACTATGATCTTCATATGATTTACAAAAAAGTCCAAGATGGCACAATCAAGCAAAACGATATTTCTATAGAAATTCCTAGAAAATCTATCGCTAAAAGAATCCCCCTTGTTTTTTGTCTACATTTCCTTCATATATAATCCTTATCATATTTCTTTCTCACCTCTTGAAATCTCGTCAATGCTCTAATTGAATGGTTGTGGCAATTGAATCATTGTGGATTCCCTCTAATTTTTTGACACGTTATTCACTACAATATCTACCAAATGTTTATTAAAAGAAACTTTGTGGAGTTCAAATGGCCTTTATTGATGGAAATATGTCACTTACACAAAATGCCAAATAGATTGTACTTGACTCTTGTGGTAGGACCCACCTGGGAGCCAACCTATACCCTTCAAAAAATGGCACAACAAAAATATTTTATCAAAACTAACAAAACCAAAATGTTGTGCAAGTCAATGATCAGTATCTTCAATCTATGATTCCCTTTTATTCTATTATTTACTATGAACCTTCTATATAGTCCAAACCCACTACCTCTAGCTCAACAACCATTGAAAAATGGCCCAATGAAGGGAAATCAATATTGACAAGGTTGAAATGTTGTGCACTACTGATGTGTGGCCTTATGATCAATAAAATATATTTTTTTCCATCAAAAATTTGGGGCTCACCATGTACAACTCAACATTGAAAGAGCCAATAGTGCAACACCTCGAGTTTGTTAGAATTGACAACTTTTGAAGCTTGTGAGATCCTTATGTGTGGCTTATTCCTAGCTGAGAATCAGCAGCTACAAAATTCCCCTAATGTTTGTTTCTTTTGATGAAATTTCAACCTACGATGGGTCTATCATTGATGATTCAAAAACTTCAACCAATGGTGCAATGGAAAGACCTAGTAGGACAAACTTTTTTTAAATGTGTGAACCATCGATCTCAAACCTACATCAACCACTTAGAATCGCTCTAAAACTTATCTTGAAAACACAAGTTGTTTATCAAAACATATTATGCAAGGAAATTGAAGAGTAGAGCTCTAGAAGTACTATGTTGGAACATTATTGTAAATATAGTCAGCTATAAACCAAGATAATTGAAGAAAGATACACACTTGCTACCAATCCACAATCAAGATGAGTATTCCAATCTCAAACTATCAACACAAATCTTAAATGCTCCAATCAACAAAATTAATTTGTTAATTTGTTGTAAAACTTGAATATTATCCTTTTACTACTAGAAATGAAATTGCCTCATCCAAAGAGCATTAAAGAAGATAATAAATAATATAGTGCAAACATGACATGAAAATAAATACTAACACAAGGTTGACCTAGAGAAACCAAATGTGGGTGAAAACTTACAAGAATGGAATCAAGTCCCTTAAGTCACTATCATCAAATGCTTATTACAAGATTTACTAGCTTTTTAAGGCTTTCAAGGACATATTGCAACATGAATTGATATCCAAACACCTAAAACAACACAAAGCTACTAATCTTAGATATTCCAACTACACAACACTCATACAAGTCATTTGATGCACTCAATTGCATAATAATAATCTAAAAATGTGAAATGATCCAAGAATATTAGCATGCCTTCCCTTTGGTTGCAAGATAATTTCAAAGAAGCTAGATATCTCCAAAAGCTTCCAACAACACCTACTTCATTCTAGATTTTGACTCCAAGATCTAACAATAGATAATGGGTTTGACCATAATAGAACACATCACCTACAAGTCTATTTATTGTTAACAATTTCAATTCTAGTCAAATCTACTAATATAGTAATTTTCAACTATTAAGTACTCATCCTAGGTGTTTGGATCACCTAGATGGCTTTCCTTCCACAAGGCATTACCATGTCCCACAAACTCCATTTATCTTCTCCTTCTCAAGTGAGTCTTCTCTTCATGTGTTGCCTGCTAGGAATGTGTTAGAAACCAACTCAATAAGATTGTTGATCATCTACACCAATTTGACTAATCTTCAAATTAATTACTCCACTTATATTGCACAATATCATAACTCTATATCAAAATTTGAGAGTATGGTGGGGAGAGATGGGGGGCAATGTAAACACTAAATATGATGTATGATTAGGTGCTTGTGTGATAATAAATAGGAGGCATTGCACAACCCTCTCATTTATAAGCTTCCAGTATATATATTGCATAACACAATTCTACTTATGCATGTCTCATGAAGGTAGGACCTTAAAATGGGCTCTTATGTACATGGAGGTGTGTGACCTCTATAATATGCAGCCATAATTTATTACATTTATGATGCTTATGAGTTCCCCCATAAGGTACATAAGGGGAATAATTTAGTCAAGGAATAGAGAGTAGCCCTCTAAGTTGGGATTGCATACAATGCCACTCCACATTTATCAGGTTTGAGAGTCCTTTCTAAGGAGATTAATATCTCCTGAGATGTCCTTTAGAAATGAGATTTTCAAAGACAGCTGAGATAATTGACAGCTGTAATTTCACACAGGTAATTTTCAGTAACTAGCATGGATTGATGAAGGGATCTTATGTCGCTTTCTTGTAGACTTCTCCTATTCGCACATCTTCCATTTCAGCACGCTTAGACTTCATTCACACATCTTCCATTTCAGCACTTAATCAATAGAGGAGACTCTCTTTGTTTCCAAATTTTCTTTGGTTTCTCGATGCATTTCTTGGTCATCATTTTGCTTGTGGGTTACTCACATGTTCATTATTTTCATCCTTACCTACAGTTTTAAACTTACTCTCTAATGGAAGTGTGAATAAAACCTCAAAAATGTAAATCTCAAGTGTGTTATTCACCTCACATGGAAGAAAATTATAAGTTAAAAGGTTTCCTATAGACTTACCCCCAAATTGTTGTCACTTTCCATTGAGCACGAGTCACATTTAATTGAGACTTTCAAATGTCAATTTTTCAAGGCAACAAGTACCTTTCACTATTCTGGCATTGCAGCCTAAATTTTACACTAAAGACAACATGAGTAAAGCATGCACCAACAAGGCTTGATCGTTACAGTATAACCACTCCAATATTTTATCACCAAGCATACGATTTGGTGGTAATCACTGGAAGATAGACTTGAATTGAAAAAGCAAGAAAAGCTAAAAGCTCTTTATATTGAAAGGAACAAAGACAAATGTCCACATAGTTGCAAAGTTAAGAGCTATTATTCAATGGAAGACATGTTGCACATGTGAATCCTAATGTAGATATCTTGTAGAAACATAACGTGAACCACAAGTTAATTGAAATAAACTTGCAGCAAGATAGGACAATTAACAACTTGAACAGCTAAAATACTAGGTTCTTATTCATGCTGACCGAAATTATAAATGATAAATTTAATGCTATTTTTCAAAGATTTGATGGATAAATCATAACTAGCTTTGGAAAAGTATTTTAAGAAGAAAGATTTTATGGTATGAACAACTAAACTATTGGCCTTTTTTAGGGATTGTGGTAACCACAAAGGTCACCAAATCTACACACAAAAAGACAATGAGTTGCTACAGTTCTAGCTGAAAGGTGCAAGCAGGGAAATGATGCTCGAGTCAAAGTATAATGTTGAAAGAATGGAATCAGTAAGTTTAAAAGGATGGAAAGCGATCAGATGGCGTAAACAATATCAAATAGCTTGGTGTAAACAATATCAAATAGCTTGCATGTGAAATGGCATTACTTCTTAAAGTAATATTTGATTCCTACATAAAACTATTTGCAGGTTTTAGGACAGTATTGCACCGGTATTTATAGGTTTCTTGTGAACAACCCAACTGGCTCCAACTCAAACCCCTGTAGTTTTGCTTATCTTTTTGTGTTTTTAAGTTTTTCAGAAAAAAGTTTCTAGACAGAAGTAGAAGGGGCAATAGCATATAAATGCTCATAAAACACAAATCTGAGCTAAAATTGACAAAATGAAAGTGCAAAAGGTATTAAACATCCATAACAATGAGATTACAAATGATACACATACCTGAAGGCCTCTGGATTATTTAAATAAGAAATCATCCAAGCTTGCCAGCCGAAAATGGTGAAAACTGACAAAATGGGACACCTAGGCTACAGATCTGACTTCTCCCCAATAGAATCTGGATACAAACAGTTGTGAAGGGTGGACGCCAAGAATGAGTCACTATCAAATGCCAGAAAGAAGGTGTTTTAGCAAGTTTCTTCACACGCCTAGCCTCCAGAAGACACTTTTCCCAAAGCAGAATGGTACGGCCAAAGCAAAGAACTGATGAACCAATGCTAAAAGCTACTGAAAGCCTTAAGGAGACGTCTCTAATGATGAAACCCTCTTCTTTATTGTAAATTGGTAAAACCTTAATAGAAAATCCTGATTAAAGCACTAAAGAACACCTAAAATGAAGCTCCCATTGTTGCAATAATTCAACTGATCTTGTACAATCTCACAATCACAGATCTATGAAGAATTGTCGCTCTCCAAAGATAAAATCCCCTGAAACCCTTGTCTCAAAGAAACCAAGCTCAGCCAAAGCCAAAGAGAACATATCAAATAGTCAAAAGATGAGTTTGAATTTTCCTTTGCTTTCCTTATAAGGCCAAAAAGGCACACATCTCAAGAAGAAACGCACTTCTCTCATTAAAATACATAAAAAATGTATTTTATAACTTTTAATAACTTCAATAGTTATTAATTTAACATTGAGCGCCCCTTTTCAATAAAGTTCTTTTAATTTTCACTTAAATAAATTTAAGTGATCACTTTATTATAAAATCAAGTTGACTTTATGTTGTACCCCAAAATTAAATTTTTTGTTATATTTAGACATTTTGAAGAAATGAGTAAAAGTCTTGTTAAATCAGTCAAAAGGTCAAAATTTCAGTGTGTATGTTTTGCATGAGGGGTTAAAATGCAAAATTTTCAAAATTTGACGATCTGGGTCTGGTAAGAGCAGCTTAATCAACAAAACCCAGATCTTAGTTTTTCATCCCTAAATTTTAGGAAAACTGCTAATTTTAGAAATTTTCTAAAATTAGTAAAAACATTTTTTGGGTTTTTCTGGGTTTCTTTAGAAATGGATACTGGCAAAACATTCTAAAAATAGAAAGTTGGTCCGTCAGGTTCCAAACTGATTGTGATTGGCTCAAAATATGTCTATAACAGGCTGGTGCAGTCAAAATCTAAAAATAATCAGTTTTTCCCTACTGGGTCTATTCTACTTTTCATAAGCATACCAGGAACTCTGAGGTCATTAATGGAGGTCAGTCGGCTGTCAGGCATCAGATTCAACATTTAGAACATTCAACAGAAGGTGAAATGATGAACATGCGCAAAGAACGAGGAAGAAAATGAAAGATGATGAAAATTTTCTAACACTGCTAGACTTGGGCGCCCCAAGTGAAGAAGGGTGCCCATCTTTTTAGGACATCAAATGACAAAACTAGGGTTTAAGCTCTAAGTTGAAGTTGCTCAGTTCTCTGTCAGCTTCGCAGCGAATCCAACGGTGCAGTCAACGGATCATCCAGTCATCCAGAATTCGACGCCAAACACGAGGTATTCAAACTGAAGTCAGAATGGAAAGAAGTGAAATTTATCAGAAATTGACTAAGTCTGGGTAAAATGGGTGCCCCTGGTGAAGAAGGGCGCCCAAGTTTTTAGGGTATCAAACAGAGGAATTTGCAGACGAAGCCTTAATGTGATCTCTTCGAAATCAATCCAGCTTTCCAATGAGATATCCAGCACGTTGATCGGAGGTCGCAGTCACCGGATACCAAGCGCCAAATAGGGGGTCTAGCGAGAGCTAAGAACAAAGATTCAAAAGCAAACACAAAAAAAGGTTAAAAAAATAATCTAACTCTGGTGAACATGGGCGCCCCCAGCCAAGATGGGCACCCAAACTTTTGAAGGCCTTAAATTCATTGTTTGACGAAGTTCATCCCAAAGGACCCCACCTCATATCTCGTCAGCTTCGCGATGAGCATTACAGGCAGTCGATCCGATGCCCGGAGCTCCAGATTCAAAGAGATCATCTATAGAAGAGAAACTAATGAAGAAATTTGAAGGTCATGAAAATGGCTAACTCTAAACAAAATGGGCGCCCCTGGAAGGAAAAGGCACCTATGATTTCGGAGGTCGAAATGAAGGATTTTGCCAGAGGTGCCTCCAAAACATCTTTCTCAGAATCAGTCAAGCTCCGCCGTGAAACCCTTAGCTCGCCTGTCGAATCAATCTACAAATAGGAAATCGGAGGCGGAGTTCAGGGTCAAAATGAAGAAAAGTTGAAAATGCCAAAATTTTGGCTAACACTGGATAAAGTGGGCGCCCCTGGTGAAGAAGGGCGCCCAACTTCTCATGCCTTAGAAAAATTTTCGGAATTTTCAAAAGTTTCAAAATTACCTGTGAAGGAGGATGGCATCCAAATGCATTGAACAAAGATTTTAGGGTTTTGAAATAAAAGCAAAAGAAAGCAAAACCTAATTCAAGCCCTAAAGTCTATTTAACACCTCTTTTCAATGTTATTTTTGTTATTTTTGCAGGTAGCCTTCAAAGGAGAAAGTTGGAGCAGCATGTTTGAAGAATTTTCATGATCCAAGAATTCATCTTTGCTGGTTTTTCATCAGATTTTTCAAATCAGCAAGCATAAACCCTTGTTTTTTCAATTTTTTCATCCAAGATCAAATTTCTCAAAGGGAAGGCCAAGGTTTCCAGTTTTCAATCATCTGGGTCTTTTCTCTTCAATCTTCTGAAGAAATTTTCAAGAACTTCATCAAGTTGCAGCAGCTGCTTTTATTTTGCATGTCAGTGAAAACATCACATTTCAACCATCTAGGTCCTTTCCAATCAGTCTTCTGAAGAAAACCCATATCAGCTTTTTTTCAAGAAAATTTCAAAACCTAGGGTTGGCTGCTTTTTGATCCGCCGTCAAGGTTTTGCAAATCTAATCAACTGGTCCATTTCTAATCTTGTTCTAAACAAAACCCAGGTGCCTTTTTTGGAAAAATTGAAGAAATTAGGGTTTGCTTTTTCAGGCAAAATTCAAAATTTTCCAAAACGGACGATCTGGGTTGTCTTGCAATGAATTTCTGAACAAAACCCATATCTCAGAAAAATTTTCAAAAAATTTGTCCATTGGAGCAAGAAAATCAGCATTCTAAAAATAGAAATTGCTCAAGACTTGTCTAAACCTAGGCGAGTTTACAGTCATTCTTCAAGTTTTCCAAAATGGAGTACACTCCCAATGTTTTCAAGACTGAATCAGCTCTCTATCACGATTACATCAAAACAGACAGACTTGCATCATATCAAGCCGGTATCTGCCTTGGAGAGAACAGGCAACACTTCAATCAAGAACCTGGGACATTTTGGACTCCTCGTAGTAGCATCAATTCCTATATCAGTTCAGAGTCTTGAGTTTGTAATCGCTTGCATTAAGCATTACAACCCGGCTACAAGGGAGATCCAGTCAGCAGATGGTAGATTGATTTGCAGTCTAAAGCCCGATGTGATTGAGAAGTGTTTTTCCATTCCCCCATGGCCTGAAAGCGTTACTCAAAAAGTGAATGTGAAAGGATATGGAATATGCACAAAGACAAATACAGCAAGAATGGGTGAAGGAAAAACATAAGACATTGCCAAAGAATGTTGGGCTTGATGAAGTGCAGGATCAATTCCAAAGTGTTGTTCACAGTTGCAATCCAGTTGGCGGAAGGATAGGCCATATTTCGAAGATGTCAGCAAAGTTCGAGAAAGCGGCCAATGAGGTCGAAGATTTCCTGAGATCTATCACATGCTGAAGATATTCTAGAAAAGCGGTGTTTTACTATTGAGGGCATAGATGCACCGAACCAGGATAATTTCTAATTTCCTAGCGGATGTGATCGAGCTTTAAAGCAGCTTTCTTCTAGAAGCTTTCTTTCCCGCTTTCTTTCTATTCTTGGAATGATCCTTATCCATTCTTTGAGAAGAGAAAGAAGATAAGATGTAATAGTTGGCATTTCCCGCTTTTTCTACTTTCTAGGGTTTTAGATGTTATCTTCTTTCTAGATTTAGTAATAAAGCTTGCTTGCTGAGCAAGTCCTAGATTGTGAAAGCAAGGAGATTTTAGGGTTCCCTACTCTACTTCTCTATAAATAAGAGCCTTTGCTCATTTAGTTTTTTTTAACCATGCTAGTGAGAACAAAACGTGAGCCTATTGTGCCTTCTATTTGTTACTCAAGTATTGTTCAATTGTGTTGTGATAAGCAAATTGTTGAGCCTCTTTAGCCAACAAGGAGTTAGTGTAATTGTTGTTTCTATTGTGTGAAGAGCAAGATTGCAAGCCTCTTTAGCTGCAATTTCTTGTTCCAGGCATGTTAGAAGTGAGCTTGTTCTAGAGATTTGAGTAATAAAATCACGAGCCTCCTTTGCCTTGATATAAAATCTCAAGTTTCCGTTATTTATGTTTTACTTTTATGATCTTGATTTCAACTTGCATTGAAGTGTGTAGGTGTTTGTTGAGAGATAGTTCATTGAAGTATTTTGTCGAAAAATCTACCTTGTCCATTTCTAGTTTCTCTCGCTCTGCTATTACTTGAGAAACCAGAAACGTCTTTAGTTTAAGTTAGTCGTAGTTGAAGTTCTTTAAATCAGAAAATCTCAGCTGTGGCGTTTGTGTTTAATAAACCTTGTGCTCTAAGCTGATCAAAAGATAGCCAACTTAATTTTAGTTTACTTTCTTTCAAACACCATCAGCAAGAGGGAGCTTCCCCTCCTAATTTGAAGAGCATTTTATCTGTGCATAGTTGTACGTTTCAAATACGCATACCAGAGGTGCGAATTTAAACGCCAACAGTTTTATGGCGCCCACCGTGGGGCACGAGGCTTTAAACAACAAAGAAAGCTTAGGCTTTATGTCACGAGTATGACTATCTGGCGTCCTACTGCTCCAGTTCAACAACCTAATCTTACACCTCCAGTTATCCAGCCGAGTTTCCAGATAATTGAAGGAGAGCAAGTAGACATTATCAGCAGCCTAAGGAGTTTCATCTTTGAAAAGAAGGAGACCCCGCTCAGTGGAGAAACGCTGTTGTTATTCTAGACAAAGAGGAAGAGAAAGCCGATATTGCAGCCGGAAGACCTATCTTGCCACCACCCGCATGGGATTAGACAATCCTGGCGTACATAGTCTATATGAGGAGGAGAACAAGAACAAATCCACTCTTTCGAGGAGAAGTTGATCCTTTCCTTTCATGGACACTTCCTACACAAATTGGAGAGTCTTCCAACACTGTTCCTGAGTTCGACGCAATTCCTGAGTTCAACACTGTACCTATGTTCAAGGAAGAAGAACCTGAAGCAATGGGTGACAACAACAACAACGATAACAACAACAACCGCAATCGCAATCAGAGAAGAGGTCCCCCACTACCTTGGGGTGATCATATCGGACCTTTGGCCTTAGGAGAAAATCATGAATTGCCTAAGGGATCAAGGAAGCACTTTCCATGTTTCCAAGGTGATGGGATTCAACATCCCGACGATCATCTTTCAGCCTTTTCAACGGCTTGCGCGGTCTTGCATGTAGCTCATGAAGATATTGTTGTACGTCTCTTTGTTGAGACTCTCGCAGGAGTTGTTGCCAAATGGTTTAATCACTTGGAGCCTGGTTGCATAAACAACTGGAATACTATGACCGAGAAGTTCCTTGCAAGGTTCAAGCCAGCTGAAGATAGCCACCAGTTATTCGCTCAGCTTTCAAATTCAAAGGAGGAGGACAATGAACCAATGAGGGAGTTCGTGGCAAGGTTCAACCACCTGGTCACTCATCTCTCATATACACTCAATCCATCACCTGAGATCCTATTGAGTAGTTTTGTCAACACACTTTCATCAGAGATAGCTTTTATCTTGAGATCGGCCCACGAGACAGAACTGGGAGAAGCACAACAAGGTGTCATAGAAATTGAAGACAACATGATCACTTCAGGAAAGATCAGAGGGGATGCTATTAGGCCTTTGGTTCAAAGTTCCACCAATCCGTTACTTCAAAGGGTTGCTAATGAAGTGACTATTCTCAAGAGGCAATTGCCACTCCAGCCTACGCCTCTTGCTCAAGTTGCACCACCACCTGCTTTACCAGCGCTACAATCATATCAAGCACCACAACAGCCTTATCAACCTCAACAGCCCTATCAGCCGAGGAGAAATAATTTTCAGCCTTACAACAATTACAGGCCAAGAGGGCCACCTCCACCAAGGAAAGCGGCTGACAATACACAAAATGTTGTGTTTTGCTCTTTTCATGATTCCACTAAACATACCGGCGCCTCTTGCCCCGAAAATGTCAGAATGAACGAGATAATGGGATATGCCGAAGCTGCACCTGCACCAGGTTTCGTTCCAACTCCAAGTTCGAATGTTGTCTTACCTCAATCAGACAACTTCGATGGTGACTCCGCAACGGGCTACTTTGAAAGTGAACCCGATTTTGAAGATGAAGAAGAAATTTGTCAGTACTCTCTTGCAGTAAATCCTGAGAATCATACGACTCCTGTGTTCACCAGAGCTCAACATCTGAGGGCACACAAAGAAGAAGAAGAAGAGAGACTGAAGGTATCAAAAGACAAAGAAAAAGGAAAAGAAGTAGCTTCTACTTCAAATATTAAGTCTTCTCAAGAGAACGTGAAAGCAATTGCTAAAGATTTGTCCTCAGCAAATTTCAATATTGTAGATTCATTGATGAAGAACAAAGTGCAGATTTCTCAGTTAGAGTATCTCCAAGATCACCCAGAGCAAGTGGACCGACTTCTCAAATTTGTGAAGAAAGGACCTACCAAGCAGCCCACATTACTCGAATCATCCATTCTAGTGGAAGACAAGCCTAAACCCTTCTATATTTCTCTGTAGGGGGTTACAAATTGAGCAATTGTATCATCGACTCTGGAGCTTCAGACAACGTCATGCCTCTGCAAGTGATGAACGCTCTAGGGCTTTCGTGCACCAAGACAAAGGATAAATGTTACTCACTCGAGTCCAAGTCAGTGTCGTTAGTCAAACAATTAAAGGATGCTCAAGTGAGGTTGGTGGCTTGTCCTGAAAAGAAAATCATGATGACCATCCTAGTAGCTGACATTCCAGCAAGCTACGGGATGCTATTAAGCAGGAGCTTTTGCAAGGACCTCGGTGGAGAGATTCAAATGGATTGGTCTTCTGCGAACATTCCATTAAAGAATGGAACTTTCAAGCTGGAACCAGAGCCCAAATCTCGATTTGTGGTCGTGAAGTCTCAAGATCCTCAAGCTCAAGTTCTATATCAAGAAACGGGTCTTGGTACTTACGCCATGCTGTCAGAAATTCCTAAAGAAAGTCAAGAGATCGCGTGCATCGTAGAGAAATCAGCAGAAGATCCTAAGCTGTGGACCTTACAGTTCGATGGTAGTTGTTCCACTGCTGGTTCGAGAGCGGGAGTTGTGATAAGTTCTCCTGAAGGACAATTGTATCCATTTGCATACTGCTTGCAATTTGAATGTACCAACAACACAGTGGAATATGAGGCACTTTTACTAGGTCTCAGAAATGCAAAGGACATGGGTATCAAATATCTTAGGGTCGAAAGCGATGCAAAGCTTGTTGTGAAGCAAGTCAGAGATCAATTCAGAGTGAAAGCAGATCATCTTCGACACTATAGAAATAGGGTGTGGAATGCAATAGATTGGTTTGAAGCTTTTAATATCAAGTACATTCCACGTCTAGAAAATAGTAGAGCAGGTGCCCTCGCGGTATTAGCTTCACTTTTCATGCCACATTCTGACTTCCATCAGAATGCATTTGCCATTGAGTTAATTTACAGGCCAACTGTACCTGACAACTGTGATAATTGGCAAGTCTTTAACGATGATGAACACATTAAGGAGTTTCTTGTTATGGGAGATAATTTCAAAGAATTGTTCTTTGAGGGCAGTTCATCTACTCACAGAGAAGCAGTAATAGAAGTCTCCAATGCGCCGAAGATTGTTGAAGACAAAGAAAGTCCAGAAGAGCCTGATACCAGCATTATCCAGTTGAAAGGAAATAAAATTCCCAAGGGTTTGGTTTCCTTGGAGAATATTTTTGATAGGCACGACAGATACATACAAGATCAGAGAAACTCAAGCGAAAGAACCTCTGTCGAATATCAACAAATCAATATTGGAACAGTTGACAAGCCTAGGCTTGTTAATCTGGGTACATGTTGTACAGCAGAGGAACGCGAGAGGTTCATCTCTTTGTTCAAGCAATACCGAGACGTCTTCGCCTGGTTATATGAAGATTTGAAAGTTTTTACACCAAGAGAATTGTCTCACACAATTCCTCTTCAACCTGAAGTGAAGCCCTTCAGGAAAAAGCAAAGACACTACAATCCGCGGATTCAAGATACCATCTATGCGGAGGTCCAGAAGATGGTGAATGCAAAGATCATCTTTTCGATCCATCATTCCACCTGGGTGTCAAATATAGTTCCTGTGCGCAAGAAGAATGGAGAAATCAGAATTTGTGTAGATTTCAAGAACTTAAATCAATCATCGCTCAAGGATAATTATCCTTTGCCGATCATGGAGCACACATTGCAAACGGTTACCAGTTCAGAGATGCTGTCCTTATTGGATGGTTTTTCTGGTTATAATCAAATTACAATAGCTGAAGAAGATCAATTCAAGACGGCATTCACAACCCCGTGGGGTACATTTGCCTATGAAAGAATGCCCTTCGGCCTCATCAATGCCGGTGCTACATTTCAGAGAGCCATGGATTTGGCATTTGGGGATTTGAAGAATAAAGTAATTGTTGTCTATCTAGATGACCTCACTATTTTCTCGAAGATACGAGAAGATCATTTTTTACATCTAGGGAAGGTCTTTGAGAGATGCAGATATCACAAAATATCATTAAATCCCAAAAAGTCTATCTTCGCGGTGACGGAAGGCAAGTTGCTTGGCCACATCGTCTCCAAGGAGGGAACTCAAATCGACCCAAGCCGGGTCGAAGGTATCAGAAGTTTGTCTCTTCCAACAAGCAGAACAGGGGTACATTCCTTCTTTGGTAAGGTAAATTTCATACGAAGATTTGTGCCAGATTTTTCTGAGTTTACTAAAGATATATCTGCGATGATGAAAAAGAAGACAGCTTTCAAGTGGATGAAAGAAGGCAAGAAGGCGTTTGCAGCAATAAAAGAAGCCATTAGTTGAGCTCCAGTGCTAGTCCGTCCTGATTTTGAAAAGGAATTTATCCTTTATTGCTATGCATCAGAACATACTCTGTCTGCCATTCTGACACAGAAGTTAAATGAAGAAATTGAATCTCCCATAGCTTTTATGAGCTGTAGTTTCAAGGATAGCGAATCAGATACTCTCAGATTGAAAAGAATGCCTATGCGATGGTTCGCGCTGTAAAGATTTTCAGATTTTATATCTTGAATTCTCACACCATTGTATATGTCATAGATCCAACAGTGAAAAGCGTGTTAACTCAACAGGAGATGGGCTCCAAAAGAGGAAACTGGGTCGCGAAGGTGCAAGAGTATGACTTGGAGATCAAGCCGACCAAACTCGTCTGCGAGAGAGGTCTCTGTCAGTTGATAGCAGAGGATGGTGATAAGAAATTTCAAGCCAAAGGTATACCTGAGATTGAACCTGAAGTTAAAGAAGATCTTCCAATGGTCTTGTTGATCAAATCTTCGGGAGAATGATTTACTGAGATATGGTATTACCTGACGTACGGTGATTGTCCAAATCACCTGAACAAGCAACAAAGGAGAACGCTTAAGCTGAAAGTGCAGAATTATGTAATCATCAGCAATTTTTTGTACAAGCGGGGTCTTGATGGAACATTCTTGTTGTGTGTTACCAAAGATCAACAATGGCGCTTGCTGGAAGCCTTTCACAATCAAGCATGCGGTGGTCACTTTTCTTCAAAGGTGACAGCTTTTAAAATCTTGCGGGCTCAATTCTTTTGGCCGACTATGTTCCGCGATGCATATGAGTGGGTACATAAATGTCAGTTGTGTCAGCAGTTTGTTCGCAAGGCGAAGTTAGCAGCTTCTCTCAGGCCAGTTGTTATAGATGCTCCATTTCAGCAATGGGGCTTAGATTTTATTGGCCCTATCAACCCACGTTCCAGCAAAGGTCATATTTATGTCCTTACAGCCACTGATTATTTCACTAAATGGGTTGAAGCCATTCCAACCAAGTGAGCTATGTCTGAGGTCGTGTGTGAGTTATTAAAGAAAAACATTGTCACACGCTTCGGGGTACCTCGTAAAATTGTGACAGATAATGCAACATGTTTCTCATCTGAGGAGCTAATGGAGTTCTGTTTTGATCACAGCATTACACTATCTCATTCATCAGATTATTACCCACAAGGTAATGGACAAGCTGAGTCATCAAACAAGAACATTGTCACAATCATCCGCAAGTTGGTTGATTCCAGTCAACGAACTTGGCACAAGAAACTTTATGATGCTCTCTGGGCTGATAGAATTACTCCGAAGAGAGCCATTGGTACCTCACCCTTTATTCTCTTGTATGGTACGGAAGCAATGATACCTATCACATTGGAGTTGTTCGCCTTGCAGTTGGCAACTGTGGTAGAAGATGGAGAATTTATAGATCCTATTCATAAGCGCATCCTGTACCTGACAAAGCTTCAAGAAGAAAGGGTGGAGGTAGTAGATAGAATCACTCAGCACTAGGAGCGAGTGAAGAAAATTTTTGACAAGAAAGCTCGCCAATGAGATTTTGAGGTGGGAGATCAAGTCCTTTTATGGGATAAGAGACATGAGCCCAAGGGAATGCACGGAAAATTTGATTCCTTGTGGCTGGGACCTTTCAAGATTCATGAGCCCGCAGGGGAGAACACCTATATTCTCTTGCGCTTGGATGGAAGTATCCTCTCTCTACCACATAGCGGGAAGTACCTGAAGCACTTCGTCCCTTCGGGGGTGGAGTAAGTTTTCTCAAGAGCAATCTTTGTAAATATTTTTCCTTGTTTTTCGTGATGTATTTCCCCTTTCCGTGATGTTTTCGTTATGTTGTGTTTCCCCTTTCCGTAACAGTCCTGTCATGTTTTAGGTGATTAGGAGTCTTGTTTTAGGTGATTAGTAGGGAAGTCCAACTATTAGGTGATTTCTAGGAAGTCCAGTTTTTAGGTGATTAAGGAAAGTCTTGCAAATAGGTGATTAGGAAATGATGCTATCTCCGATACCCAATGGACAAGGCACTGGTCTATGCTAAAACTCCAGAGATTCTATGGTTCTCTTATGCCGTAAGCATCCGCCATGGTCCCCAAACAGAGCCAATGTTGTACCCCAAAATTAAATTTTTTGTTATACTTAGACATTTTGAAGAAATGAGTAAAAGTCTTGTTACATCAGTCAAAAGGTCAAAATTTCAGTGTGCATGTCTTGCATGAGGGGTTAAAACACAAAATTTTCCAAATCTGACGATCTGGGTCTGCTAAGAGTACCTTAATCAACAAAACCCAGATCTCAGCTTTTCATCCATAAATTTTAGGAAAACTGCTATTTTTAGAAATTTTCTAAAATTAGTAACGTTTTCTGGGTTTTTCTGGGTTTCTTTAGAAATGGATACTGGCAAAACTTTCTAAAAATAGAAAGTTGGTCTGTCAGGTTCCAAACTGATTGTGATTGGCTCAAAATACGTCTATAACAGGCTGGTGCAGTCAAAATCTAAAAATAATCAGTTTTTCCCTACTGGGTCTATTATGCTTTTCAAAAGCATACCAGGAACTCTGAGGTCATTAATGGAGGTCAGTCGGCTGTCAGGTGTCAAATTCAGCATTCAGAACATTCAACAGAAGGTGAAATGATGAACATGCGCAAAGAACGAGGAAGAAAATGAAAGATGATGAAAATTTTCTAACACTGCTAGACTTGGGCGCCCCAGGTGAAGAAGGGCGCCCATCTTTTTAGGACATCAGATGACAAAACTAGGGTTTAAGCTCTAAGTTGAAGTTGCTCAGTTCTTTGTCAGCTTCGCAGCGAATCCAACGGCGCAGTCAACGGATCGTGCAATCATCCAGAATTCGACACCAAACACGAGGTATTCAAACTGAAGTTGGAATGGAAAGAAGTGAAATTTATCATAAATTGACCGGGTCTGGGTAAAATGGGCGCCCCTGGTGAAGAAGGGCGCCCAAGTTTTCAGGGTATCAAACAAAGGAATTTGCAGACGAAGCCTTAACATGATCTCTTTGCAATCAATCCAACTTTCCAATGAGATCCAGCACATTGATCGGAGGTCGTAGTCGCCAGATACCAAGTGTTGAACAGGGGGTCTGGCGAGAGCTAAGAACAAAGATTCAAAAGCAAACACAAAAAAAGGTTAAAAAAATAATCTAACTCTGGGGAACATGGGCGCCCCCAGCCAAGATGGGCACCCAAACTTTTGAAGGCCTTAAATTCATTGTTTGACGAAGTTCATCCCAGAGGATCCCACCTCATATCTCGTCAGCTTCGCGATGAGCATAACAGGCAGTTGATCTGATGCCCGGAGCTTCAAATTCGAAGAGATCATCTATAGAAGAGAAGCTAATGAAGAAATTTGAAGGTCATGAAAATGGCTAACTATGAACAAAATGGGTGCCCCTGGAAGGAAAAGGCACCTATGATTTCGGAGGTCAAAATGAAGGATTTTGCCAGAGGTGCCTCCAAAACATCTTTCTCAGAATCAGTCAGGCTCTGCTGCGAAACCCTCAACTCACCTGTCGAATCAATCAACAAATGGGAAATCGGAGGCGGAGTTCAGAGTCAAAATGAAGAAAAGTTGAAAATGCCAAAATTTTGGCTAACACTGGATAAAGTGGGCGCCCCTGGTGAAGAAGGGCGCCCAACTTCCATGCCTTAGAAAATTTTTCGGAATTTTCAAAAGTTTCAAAATTACCAGTGAAGGAGGATGGCGTCCAAATGCATTGAACAAAGATTTTAGGGTTTTGAAATAAAAGCAAAAGAAAGCAAAACCTAATTCAAGCCCTAAAGTCTATTTAACACCTCTTTTCAATGTTATTTTTGTTATTTTTGCAAGTAGCCTTCAAAGGAGAAAGTTGGAGCAGCATGTTTGAAGAATTTTCATGATCCAAGAATTCATCTTTGCTGGTTTTTCATCAAATTTTTCAAAACAGCAAGCATAAACCCTTGCTTTTTCAAGTTTTTCATCCGAAAGATCAAATTTCTCAAAGGGAAGGCCAAGGTTTCCAGTTTTCAATCATCTGGGTCTTTTCTCTTCAATCTTCTGAAGAAAATTTTCAAGAACTTCATCAAGTTGCAGCAGCTGCTTTTATTTTGCATGTCAGTGAAAACATCAGTGCATTCAGTTTTCAACCATCTGGGTCCTTTCCAATCAGTCTTCTGAAGAAAACCCATTATCACAACTTTTTCCAAGAAAATTTCAAAACCTAGGATTGGCTACTTTTTCGATCAGCCATCAGGGTTTTGCAAATCTAATCAACTGGGTCCATTTCTAATCTTGTTCTAAACAAAACCCAGGTGCCTTTTTTTGGGAAAAATTGAAGAAATTAGGGTTTGCTTTTCAGGCAAAATTCAAAATTTTCCAAAACGGACGATCTGGGTTGTCTTGCAATGAATTTCTGAACAAAACCCATATCTTAGAAAAAATTCAAAAATTTGTCCATTGGAGCAAGAAAATCAGCATTCTAAAAATAGAAATTGCTCAAGACTTGTCTAAACCTAGGCGAGTTTACAGTCATTCTTCAAGTTTTCCGAAATGGAGTACACTCCCAATGTTTTCAAGACTGAATCAACTCTCTATCATGATTACATCAAAACAGCTAAGACAGACTTGCATCATATCAAGCCGATGTTCGATCTACATGCCTTGGAGAGGCAGGCAACACTTCAATCAAGAACCTGGAAAATTCTGGACTCCTCGTAGCCATCAATTCCTATATCAGGTTCAGAGTCTTGAGTTTGTAATCGCTTGCATTAAGCATTACAACCGGGCTACAACGGAGATCCAGTCAGCAGATGGTAGATTGATTTGCAGTCTAAAGCCCGATGTGATTGAGAAGTGTTTTTCCATTCCCCCATGGCCTGAAAGCGTTACTCTCTCAAAGGGTGAATGTGAAAGGATATGGAATATGCACAAAGACAAATACAGCAAGAAGATTGCACAGATGTGGGTGAAGGAAAAACATAAGACATTGCCAAAGAATGTTGGGCTTGATGAAGTGCAGGATCAATCCCAGAGTGTTGTTCGCAGTTGCAATCCAGTTGGCGGAAGGATAGGCCATATTTCGAAGATGTCAGCAAAGTTCGAGAAAGCGGCCAATGAGATCGAAGATTTCCTGAGATCTATCGCAGATGCTGAAGATATTCTAGAAAAGCGGTGTTTTACTATTGAGGGCATAGATGCACCGAACCGGGACACAATTTCTAATTTCCTAGCGGATGTGATCGAGCTTTAAAGCAGCTTTCTTCTAGAAGCTTTCTTTCCCGCTTTTCTTTCTATTCTTGGAATGATTCTTATCCATTCTTTGAGAAGAGAAAGAAGATAAGATGTAATAGTTGGCGTTTCCCACTTTTTCTGCTTTCTAGGGTTTTAGATGTTATCTTCTTTCTAGATTTAGTAATAAAGCTTCCTTGCTGAGCAAGCCCTAGATTGTGAAAGCAAGGAGATTTTAGGGTTCCCTACTCCTATGCTTCTCTATAAATAAGAGCCTTTGCTCATTTAGTTTTTTTGAACCGTGCTAGTGAGAACAAAACGCTGAGCCTATTGTGCCTTCTATTTGTTACTCAAGTAATGTTCAATTGTGTTGTGATAAGCAAATTGTTGAGCCTCTTTAGCCAACAAGGAGTTAGTGTAATTGTCGTTTCTATTGTGTGAAGAGCAAGATTGCAAGCCTCTTTAGCTGCAATTTCTTGTTCCAGGCATGTTAGAAGTGAGCTTGTTCTAGAGATTTGACTAATAAAATCACGAGCCTCCTTTGCCTTGATATAAAATCTCAAGTTTTTGTTATTTATGTTTTACTTTTATGATCTTGATTTCAACTTGCATTGAAGTGTGTAGGTGTTTGTTGAGAGATAGTTCATTGAAGTATTTTGTCAGAAAATCTACCTTGTCCATTTCTAGTTTCTCTCGCTTTGCTATTACTTGAGAAACCAGAAACGTCTTTAGTTTAAGTTAGTCCTAGTTGAAGTTCTTTAAATCAGAAAATCTCAGCTGCGGTGTTTGTGTTTAATAAACCTTGTGCTCTAAGCTGATCAAAAGATAGGCAACTTAGTTTTAGTTTACTTTCTTTCAAACACCATCAGTAAGAGGGAGCTTCCCCTCCTAATTTGAAGAGTAGTTTATCTGTGCATAGCTGTCTGTTTCAAATACGCATACCAGAGGTGCGAATTTAAACGCCAACACTTTATAATATTCCATCAAATAAATTAAACACTTTAATCCACTAAAAAATTAATCTCGCTCATAACTCAACATATTGGCGTGTTGTCAGAAGTTGTCAATCACTGAACTGCCAAGGCTAGCACTAAACCCAACTCTGAACTCAAAAGGTGGAAATGACAAAACCCACCAAAAATAGCCACTGACCTCTAACCAGATCCTGTCAACCTACAAGGGTCCAAAAGATAGGCTAACTCAATATGCTCCTGAACTGAGCTATAATGGGGACATTACAGTCTGCCCTCCCCGAATTTGCTTGTCCTCAAGCAAACTCAAAACTAGATGTTGAAAACTACTCTCCACACCCCTCATCCTGAGAATGGAATGTCGAACCAACTTCTCCATTCTTCTAATGGTCATTACCTTTAAGTTACTGTCCTTGATGGCTTTAAGCACATGAGTAACCCCGTCAACTGTGAATTTCATCTCCATCTCACGAAGGTCGAGAGTGAACTCTCCAATCGCATGAAGACACTTCATGCCAAGAATCACTTCAATGTCTCCCATGTTCACCACATAAAAATCTGATGTAAACTCACAATTATTGAGTTTCATCGGCAGATCCGGTACCATCTTCTCACACTTGTGAATGTAACCATCGGCAACTCTTATTCTTATTCCTTCAAACTCATGAGTTTGAATTCCGCATCTTTCCACCAACTGTGCATCAATGAAGTTATGTGTTGCACCTATATCAAGGAGATGACTCTTTGGCCAGTTAAGAGTCCTCGTAACCTGAAAGAGCCTTCCCTTCGCATGTTGGATATGTGAGCTTCTGGTGGCTCCAGCTCTCCTTCAGTTTCAACTTCATTTTTTGAGTTTTCAGCTCCTGTATCCTCTGGAAAAACTTGCTGGTCTAAAAAATCAGACATATCTTCTTTCTCAAAATACCATTCCATGTGCCTATTTTGTCCTTTAGGCTTGAGGGGACAGTCATGGTTAAGGTCATATGGACCCTTACAATAAAAACATAGCCTCCTCCTACGCAAATAGTTGATTGTTTCCCTATCCAACGGGGCTGCAATTTTTTTCTTTTGCTCAACATTGTCTAATTTTTTGGTATCAACATATTTTGATTTGCTGCTATTTTGCGATGAAGAAGGTTTTGAATTGGACTTACTACATGAAGTAGTAAGTTCCATGCTACGAGCTTTCTTCATAGCTTCCTATAAATTGGGAGCGAAAGCCTTGATCCATCCCTTCATTGGCTCGTAAATCCCCTCAACAAAGAGAATAACCAGCCTACTCTCTGAAATCCCTATCACCATAACCGAGATCCTCTGAAACTCACTAATATAAGACTCCAAGTTGCCCATCTATTTTAGCTGTGCTAAATCTCTAAAATACAGTTCGGGGTCTTTCCTATCAAATCTTTCCACAAGTCTATCTGTGAATTCCTGATAACTAGTAATTTGGTCATGTTGTAGACTAACCATTTTGTGATGCCACCAATCATGGGCCACACCATCTAGATGCAATGCTGAGAATTTAATGGCATCATCCTCCGCCATCGGACGTAAAGTCAAGAAAGTATCAAGCTTGCTAATCCAAGCTCTAGTTGTGACTCTACCATTGCCATCAAAAGTAGGAAGAGTGAGTTTATTGGTCGCCTGTCTGAGATCATTGTTTATGTTATCCCAAGGCCTCCTGTCAACTCGATTCTTGCCATGTTCTCTCTTTTGGCTCATGAATCTATCAAAGTTCAGGTGATCCTGAACTCGTTGGGGTAAAGCCTCCCATTCATCATGTAAAGTCATGATGTTATCCGTGAATACTATGTCACCTCCCTCCTCCACATTGCCATCAACTGGATCAAGCCTGGGAAAGATAGGACGTGTGGGTCTCTCATAGGTGCGTGTAGGGGTAATTCTTTGGCGTGGTTGTCCTTGAACACTGTCATCTTCCTCCTGTGGTATCCAATGGCTTGTCAAATGTTGCACTGATGTGCCCAACTGTTGCAGTGCGTTAGCCACCTGTGCTTGACCTATTGCTAATGTGTTAGCCCCCTGTTCCTATCCTATTACCAGGCCTCTCAGAATGTCTTGGACCTCTCTGTCCTCATTCTGAGCTCTGTTGTGAGGATCCCCAATCTCTTCTTTGTCACCCATTTCTTTGAATGGATTGTCAAAGGAATAATCCTCAAACTGATTTATGTGATTACCAGGCCTCCTGCATGAATAATACATGTTATACCTGCTTTGATAAGGACGCATATGATGATAACCCCTCAAGCTGGTAGGATTATTGTGCTCTAATACCACTATGAAGAGCCCAGCTGACTCCAACTCAAACCCCTGTAGTTTTGCTTATCTTTTTGTGTTTTCAGGTTTTTTAGAGAAAGTTTCTAGACAGAAGTAGAAGGGGCGATAGCATATAAATGCTCATAAAACACAAATCTGAGCTAAAATTGACAAAATGAAAGTGCAAAAGGTATTAAACATCCATAACGATGAGATTACAATTGATAGACATACCCGAAAGCCTCCAGATTTTTTAAATAAGAAATCATCCAAGCTTCACAACTTAAAATGGCAGGAAATCGGCTGTAACAGACACCAAGCAGATCCACTCACCAAAACTCGATAAAGAATGGAAGAATGAGTCGTCATCACGCCAAAAGAAGGTGTTTTGTATCATTGTCACATGCCTAGCCTCCAGAAGACACATTTCCCAAGGCAGAATGGTACGACCAAGGCAAGGAACTGATGAACCAATGCTAGAAGCTGCAGAAAACCTGAAGAAGACGTCTCTGATGATGAAACCCTCGTCTTTATTGTAAACTGATAAAACCTGAATAAGAAATCCTAATTAAAGCATTGAAGAACTCCTAAAATGAAGCTCCCATTGTTGCAATCATTCAACTGATCTTGCATAGTCTCACAATCATAGATATGTGAAGAATTGTCGCTCTCCAAAGATAAAATCTCCTGAAACCCTTGTCTCAGAGAAACCAAGCTCAGCCAAAGCCAAAGAGAAAATATCAAATAGTCAAAAGATGAGTTCGAATTTTCTTTTGCTTTCCTTATAAGGCCCAAAAAGGCACGCATTCCCAAGAAGAAACGACTTCTCTCATTAAAATATAAAAATGCATTTTACATAATAACTTCACATATTAATCAATATTGATGCCCTTTCAATAAAGCAGAATTCTTCACTTAAATAAATTTAAGCATCACTTTATTTATAAAACGCTGACTTCTATACATTCCATCAAATAAACTAAAAACACTTAAATCCACTCAAAAATTAATATCTTCCAGACCCCAGTATATTGACGGTCACGTGGTCGGCCAATCACTAAAACTACCAAGGCCTCACTAAACTTCCTAACTCAACCTCCAAAGGGTGGAAAGCAAAACCCACTGCTGTAACACTTCTAACTGCATCTGTCACTGCATGCTATCCAAGAGATAGGGCTATCCAATATGCTCCTGAATCGGTTTTATAATGGGGAGCATTATATTCTTCTTGCAGTGGATTTTCAAATTCCACCTCCATTTACATTTAATTCAATTCAAATTGACACACTGTACCGAAGATGAAATAGACAACAAAAAGCTTTAAATATTTTATAATTTTATGCAGAAAGCCATACAAAAAAATTACATCACCACATCACCCCTACCATGCCGTGTATCAAAACAACTACAAACAGTAAAAAAGAAGATCCGTAAAAAAAAAAATAAGGTCAGAAAATAAAGGCTGAATCTTGATATCTTGGAAAACAACAACGGAGACCCCAAATGTAGTATCTCCATGAACCTACATGGATCTACGCCAACGTACATATTAGAATCTCAAATAATCTATCCATGAACCTACATGGATCTATGCCAACATTGTAATGGTTGCCCATGTTTTTTTTTTGTTGAATGAGTTTTGTTTGATGATGTTTGCTTGTGTTTCAAATGCCATTCATTGTTTCAAGTATGCATAAACATAGATAATATGAAGTACAAAAAATAAAGAGAACTTGTTTGCATTAAGATAAATACTTAGAATATATTTTCTTTAATATCATAACAGAAATTCAGACTTCTCACACATGAAATCAGACATCAGAAATGTTCATATCAGACCTGGTAAAAAGGCTCAAACAGCAACAATGAAGCTTCCAAACTTGCAGCGAACAATACCCAGGTGTTTGACAATGAACCTCTTGCTATTCCAACGCCAATGACCACTGTTATCAGACTCCAATGATGGCGAATATTGGCCTATACATCAACAGGCCTGCAACTGTGACAACAACCACAAGAGGGTGCCACCTGAAGAGGGCAACCTGTTCTAATAAATCAGTCTTTTTTCAATAAATAAATGTGAATACATAATCTAGGGTGCCTTGATGAGGAGCTTCTATTGAACCAATACCCAAAATGCAAACCCTAACCAATATGAAGTTATGTTCAAACTACCAACCTCTATCTTGGAAATGTAATGTTCAAAAGATCACTGTTAGCATCTTCAAACCTTCAGAAACTTCCTTGAAAATCAACGCCATAACCAATCCCAACCAAACCAAGCTCAATCACACCAAACCCAATAAGCAACACCTCAAAAATATTCATCTTTCAATACCCAAATACTGAAAACCTGAATATCTGTGAAGCACCAAAGTGACCCCTGAGTGGAATCACACCCAACTGATCGAGGTGGATTCCCAACAATCAAAACCGCCTCAATGAAAAAGGGTTTCGCCCTGTGCACCAAATCAGAACCTTCAAGAAAATCCAGAATATGCCTTTGTTACGCAAACTGTCCTAGATATACAAATGAGATCTAAAGATTGAGAGTCACGTAGGAAATTAGGCAACTTCCAAATTTCCTGAAAATATTTTCCCTCCAAAAGCTACGCCCTTCATTTTTTTTTTTAATATTTTGCTTTATACTTTAAACATTATCAAATATTCCTCAAGGGAGGCATCCTTGCTCAAAAGAAAACTATTTCGCCTTATTCAGCATTCTAAAACAACGTTATCTCATTAGGCACCAAAGCACTTTTCGATGACCACCTACCACCTCACTTAAGTCATAAAGTTATTTTATAAAAATAACTTAAGTGACTGATAAAAAGCAAATATTAAATAATCCAACCTTAGCTCTCCAACGCCACCATAAAAATAACACTGCTGAAGACACTATGGGTCTGTGACCAATTTCCCGAAATAGACTTACTATAAATAGTAAGTACTCACCAAATATCAAACTGGCCAAAACATTAAAGTTCATCAGACAACTCCCACATACTGCCCAAATAGGAAACCCTACACTGCACTGCCGCCCGAACTAGTTACTAAATATAGTATATACTAAAAATAGTGAGTTAGAACCAAACTAGCCCGAAAGACATCGAAAATGGGGACATTACAAACGTACACATATTAAATCTTGTCCTAGACAAATTTCTAATAATCAATTTCCATTTACATTTTTACAGCATATCTCAACAATGAAAAGGTTTTGCAGAAGAGGTGACGAGCTGAGATCTGCGAATCTTTGATTCTTGGCATAGCAAGCCACAAAAGCAACACAAAACATAGAGCAGAAGATACTTGAATAAATTTGACCTAGGAAGCAAAACATAAAACATGAGCAGGGATCCCTGCATTTGAGTAAATACAAAAGAAAATGAAAGCCTATGATCAATATAAATTCTAGACACCCCATAAACATCATAGAGAAACTGGACATAAATTGAACAAAAAAAAGAAATACATCACCCAGTGGAAAGATTATCTTTTTTCATTTTCATTCATTATCATGAAAACTGATTTAAAATAAATCTTTGTGACAGCTCAAAATGTAGAAATCCAAATATGATAGGTAATTTACTTTGTTTGTGCTTGAGTTTTGCAGCCTGTTTTCCGAGATTAAACTTTAATCAAATTTTTCCTTTCAAAGTATTGAGATCATTTCTACAAACTGAAAACAGAAACAAAGCCTTGATATAATATACACTAAATACATTTACTAAGCAATTCCTATAATCATAGGGCTATACAACATCACCACTAGAAAGCACAAAATTTGAAATAATAGTATTTAAACACAAATAAATGGCAGATAAAATCCCCTCCCAAGAAAACTGACTTCAATATGGAATGAAATAGTGAGAATACAGATGCTATGCATACCCTTACACCAAATATTAAAATCGTGTCAATACAGAAGTTCTAGCATTTGAATCCTTTGCATATAGAGAGCCATATTATGAGAATCAAGACAATGACAATAGCAAGAACTATGAGCTTTATCTTCATATTCTGGAACCACATTTTCCTGCGTATCTGAGCACCCGTTCTGTGAAAGCCTTCTGCCTGCAAACATAATAGACACAACTTTCAGACCTATTGAATATTGCTTGTAGGAACTTTTCCTCCGTTGAAACTACATAAATCCTCTAAAAATGAAAATACATCCTAACCTCGTTCCGAAGGTTATCTGCCCTGTCAACCATTACAGAAATCGACTCACCACGATCAATGACCTGCAAATGCCCAAAGTTAAATCAATGTTTTTAGTGAGATGCATAAAATAGAAAATAAGCAGTACCACAACAATTATAACAATTTACAGAGTTTTATTCAAAGGGGTAAAGCAGCTTTTGGCCGGAGCTATGAACTGGAATACAACCATTCAACAATACCACCCCAACGAGGTTTGAACCTTGGTGTCAAGAACAACAATGCCACCTATAAACCATCACACCATACCAATACCGACCCAATAACAGATTTGGAGGATTCACAAAGCACCTCACAAATTTCATTTTAAGCACTGCTGTTGTTTTAAAATTAAATGCACTATCTTTCCTGCTGCTTTCCCACCATGCCATAAAATCAAAGGCTTAACTAGAATGAAGAACAATCTTCCATCCAACAGTTATTTCTAACGGCTGTTATCCATATTTCTTTGAATGTACATCGCAAAAAGTGATATCAATCAAAACCAAGGGAGATTTGAGAATGTTCTGAATACTGTCTACAGTACATCATCATAAGGTCAATCACCAGCTCCCTTAATGTTGTTTATCTAGATACTTTTGTGCCTTTTATGTGAATAGCAAAGTCAAATCAGCATGAATATGACTGATAACCAGCTCAAGTTATAAACTGATCTTGTCTCATCTAAAATTCTAAATCATTTAACAATGAAAGTCTAACTCTAGAGTATCAAGTAGCTGCAAGAAGTCTACAATCTGATGCTGTACAAGTTTAAGAAACCTTCTTTGCAATCTCAAAATATCACAGGATGAGAATTGCACCTAAATCCAGAGACCAGTTTTCACAAGAAAACCAATTTTTGATCACTCATTTCAGTAAAAATCCTGGGCATTTGAACATTTAAGCTTCAGCATGTGAGTTTGTTTGGGATTGTTTCCTTATCATTCTTCTGATATGAGATGGTCCTCAACCTCAGAGCTAGGATACTGTTGCTCCAAGCAAACATGGAGCAGATCTGATCAAAGACACTGCCTTTGCTCACAGACAAGCAATTATTCAAAGGCACAGGAGTAATGTTGTGAAGTGAAGCATTCCATCAACTAAAGTGAATTGTTCAATCTGCTACATGAATTTCAACCATAACCATAACATTTTAAATTTTCTCGGCTTCATTTTTCTTCAAACACTCAGCTTTTAACAGTTAAAGACTTTAGGTTTTAGATTCATCTGTCTCAAGTTTTCGCCATGCCAATACTTTCTCCATCTTCACATAATCTTAATGGCACATTGTGCACCATCCTTTTCTCATCCAACCAACTTGACTGGTCTTGATGTTAGGATCTCCTTGTTTCTTAACTGGTTATCCAAGGGAATCCTCAAACTTGGATCCATCAATTATTGGGATCATAGATGAAAAACTTGCAATTACTCACAAGTCCAAGCAGCTCATAAATTATTCACATTATATTATCTGGCCCGAAAAATTTCACATCTTACATAATTTTTTACTATTGTTTTCAGCAGTGATGACAGAAAAATTAGCAGGTGTTTGAGTGCTCATTTCAGCTCCTAGTAGCGGCATTTTCAGATTTTTGGTGCTATGTTTTGTTTTTCAGTTTTTGTTTACTATTTTATTTTCAAGGCATTTTTAGAAAGATGCTAGGGTTTTATATTTTTTTTCTTTAATTTATAGATTTAGGTGTTTTTAGTAATTAGTTTTATTTTTTTTAATTTTTTTCCAAAGCATTTACGGCTGCTAGGGCTTTGTTTGATTTTTTTCCTTTTTTTTTCATTTTGCTAGGGTTAATTATGATTTTTTGAAAAACAAAATGGCATCCATAAGTAAAAGAGTGGCAAGCCTACATATAGGTACCCTACTTGGAATAGTTGGAAATATACAATAACAAGAACCTTATACTTGGCCAAGATTAATCTGCCTATTGTAGAATGGATATTAGAGGAGACATATATCACCTCAAATATCACCTTACAGTAATCTATTGCCAAGATGTAGAGCCATTTACACGTGGTGTAGGAGGTTGAGAATGAGATGAAAACTTGGCTTGCATCTTATGATAAAAAGAAGTAGAGAAAAAGAGTACGGCAAAGGCACTAGCAAGTATTACTTCTACAAGTTAAAGCAAGATATAGAGGCATCTGCTTCTTCCATTGGGCCACAAATACAGAGATAGGCAGTGTGAACAGCCGTAGTTCCAACTTTTTGCTCCTCATAACACTCTTTGTGTGCTACCTTCGTTGGAAATACTACAAGGACTAGGAAATTGCAGCATGTGGCCAAGTTGGCATGTACCAATTTCTGGTGCTACAACATTCCATTTAATATTGCAACAAGTCCTTATTGAGAGTAGTTGGACACCATATTGACCATAGCAGTAAAAGGTTCAAGGCACCAAGCCCTTGTGAGTTCAACAAGCCATTATCACAGCATGTGGTCAATAACACAAACCTAGTGGTAGATTAACAAAAAATAATTTTGGCAAAAGAAAGGCAGCAACATATCACTCAATGGGTGGATAGATGATAGGAACCGAACTTTAATCAACTTCCTTGTGGCTTCAAGATGACAATTAGTGTTCTTGAATTAAATTGTTGCCTCCAATGAAGTAAAAATGTCAAGACCTTGTGCAAGTTGTCAAATGAAGTGGTTACAAAAGTGGGGGTGGAGAACATTATACAAATAGTGATGGGGCAATGCAGCTATGTATGTGTTAGCTTGTAAATTGCTACAAGGGAGACACCCTGCTTTGTTTTGGAGCCCTTGTGCTACCCACTACATGGATGTTCTCCTTGAGGATATCAAGAAACTAGGTGAAAAATGGGGTTGAAGATGCAAGGAATATCACACAATACATCTACAGCCACACATGGGTCTTGAATCTCATGATGGAGCACACTCATTGCAAGGAGCTCGTACATTCAAGAGTCACTTGGTTTGCAGCAAATTTTACCTTGTAGAGCATCGCATTGCCCAAACTTAAGTGCATGTTTGTGAGCAAAAGGTGGTTACAAAGTCCTTATTGTTGAAAGGCCGAAGCAAAGAGGGTTGTGAAGACCATTTTTTTGTTACACATTTGCCAAGAACATGGAGATCTTCAAGGCAAGTTTTCAATCAAAAGAAGAAAAAAATTTAAATTATACTGTTACAATTTGCTGATTTTGTCAATTTCTAATAATTTAATTTGCTGATTTTATTTTTTAATTTCTGATTTAGTTTAATTTTTTTATTTCAATTTTGTATGCTCTCTTGTTTTTAAGTGTCAAAACAATCAATTAGGGTTCTACAATTGGTGGATGGAAATAAAAACTCCATTTATATGACCAGAAGGTATCGTCCATTTAAATTTAATTGTAAACTACCGGAAACACAATTTCAAATAAATTTTGTAGAGATGGATGCCAAAAGCAGTAAGAGAAAGAGAGCATTGCAGCATCACAGGCCTCGAATTGCCATAGGAAAAACGAGCAAGGGGAAAGAGGATGAGACTGGAGTGGATGCATTGACATGGGATAGTTTCACCGGCAGTGAGTGTCAGACATGGTGGTAGAGCAATCAAGATGACCATGTGCTAAAGGTAGCATTGAGGAACGCACAGGTAGGCAAAGTTGTGCAACTTCCATTCTTTAACTCTTAAGAATTTGAGCCTTACTTGAAGGAAATAGTAACAAATTATAGCAGGCATTCCTACAAATCCGTTATTGATTACAGAAGTTGCCAGGTGACCATTTCATTTTGGCCAGCAGATTTCAGCAGGGTGTTATGCATATCGTCCATAGGCACTAGTGTGTGCAAGCCAACAAGAAAAATCACCCAACAACATAAAGAGGCATCCCTTCGTAGAATATGCCAACCAAACTTGACACAGCAAGAGAAGGATAGTATATGGAGTGCAGGAAATAGGGGCCTACGGAAAAGAAAATTGGCTACAACTGAATGGAAGTGTATCATGGATTTAATCAAATGTCAATTAATAGGTGCCAGTCAGGCATCCAATGTAGCCATATGGATGATTGATTATATGATTGGGTTGAGTATTGGCAAAGTCTACAATTGGGCAAGATTGTTTACCACAACATTATTCTTCCCTTTAACATACTCAATATCAAAATCATAGGCCTATAGTTTATTTACCCACTTTTGTTGTCTACCATTCAAATCCTTCTGATTCAAGAAAAAATTCAAACTATTATGATCTCTTTTCACCAAAAAAACATCCACAAACCAAATATTGCTTGAACTTGGCTAGTGCATGCATGATGGCTAGCATCTCCTTATCATAGATAGAAAACCTTCTCTCTAACTCCTTGAAGTTCCTACTCTCAAATGCTATGGGATGTTTGTTTTGCATCAAAACTGCTCCAATCCTCTCTTGAAGCATCACACTCTAAAACAAAAGGAAGTGAAAAATCTTGAATAGCCAAAACAAGACATGAATTCATCACCTCCTTGAGCTTATCAAAAGCTCTCTGTGCTTAATCACTCCAAGAGAAGACTCCATTCTTCATCAAATCTGTCAATGGGGCTGCTAGCTACGAATTCCCTTTGGCAAACCTCTTCTAATATTTACAAAGACCAAAAAACCTTCTCAAGTGTGTTATATTCTTAGGTGGAGGCCAATCTATGATTGCCTTAATCTGCTCACCATCCACACTAACCCCTTGGACACTAATCTTCTTATGCCCTAGATATTATATCTTGGTCAAACCAAACTCACATTTTGATGCCTTGGCAAAAACTGATTGCTACTCTAGAATACCAAGAACCTCATCTATGTGTCTCAAATGATCCTCCCATGTCTTCCTATAAATCAAGACATCATCAAAAAAAACTAATACAAATTTCCTTAACTACTTAATCAATACTTGGTTCATGCAAGACTAAAGTGTAGCAAGTGCATTAGTCAACCCAAATGGCATGTAAAAACTCATAATGCCATGATGACACCTAAAAGTTGTTTTATGTACATCCTCTTCTCTTACCCTTATTTGATGATACCCTAACCATGGATCAATCTTCGAGAACAACATTACCCCATGAAGCTCATCTATCAACTCATCAATCCTAGAAATGTGATAGCAGTTTTTTATTGTCTTCTTGTTGAGGGCTCTATAATTGATGTGCATCCTCATAGTACTGTCTTTTTTCTTAAGAAAAGACACAGAAGAAGCAAATGGGCTAGAGCTAGCTGTGTGTGTCCGATATCCAATAATTCCTTAATCTCCTCCTTGTGCCTCCTAGGATGATGATAAGGTGTAGTATGTCCATGAAGGAATGCTTGTAGGTGACCTTTGCCTGGTTCAAACACTCAAGGGGCACACTCAAGATGGATATATCACCTTAAAATTCTACCCTTCAAGCCAGGCATGTTTCTCCATAGGCCTGACCATAAGTTTAGCACAAACCTGATGAGTACTTAGTGTTTTCCACCCAGAATTCAATGATGATAAGAAAACAGACCTGGCACACATTTTTAGTAGCCCAGCCACAAGACTTCTCCTTCAAGCACGCTTTCTTATGAAAAGAACCAAGCAAAATTCTGCCCAAGACATAGGGAAACTTCCTAAGTCTTTAGTGATTTCCACCAGGGAAGAGCAAAAGATGACAAGTAGATTTGAGGCACACTTTTTAAATGGTTTCTCCATTAAATATCTCCAACTAAAACATAAATAAGTGGCAAAAAAAAAAAAAATTGTGGCACACGCCAAGGGAGAATCAGCCATAAAAGTCCAGGCACATATTCTGAGTGGCTTTGCCACACAAATTCCTCTAATGCACTTTCTAAATGGCTAAAATTGATCTCCACCAAAGGCACTTGAATCATGAAAAGAAAGGCTGGCACACGTGCATAAGTGTTTAACCAACAAAGACTTCTTCCAAGTGCACATTTTAGTTGGCTATCCTATCTATTTTTTCTGCCTGCCATAGCAATTGTTTTAGTTAAGTACACCTATCCAAAAAAGTTAAGGCAAAATCAGACATTAGGAGCAATTTTCAATGGGTTTTTCTCCACCCTATATTCAGTCAAGAATAAAGCAAAGAAAAGCAGAGATTTGAAGCATGCTAGTGCCTATATATGCATGTTATTCACTATTCAGACTCCATACAATTTGCCTCTGTTGTCCACAGTAATAGCAAGGCTGTTCATTCATGATTTTACATGTCTTTCAAGGAATTTTCAGTGCCATTATGAAAAGTTTTCACATACAGTAGTTATCAAATGCAGTTTTCAGTGCCTGGGTCTATTGTTACGAAAGATTTCTCGCCTCCACCAGTGATTTTAACAGTCATTAAAGTCATAGACCTTTGAGTGATAAAGGATGTCCATGCTGCATATCTTATCATATCCCTGTCCACAAACATATATCATTGTTTATGAAGAGTTAGGGAAGCAAGAACAAAGGGCTTCAACAGGCAATCAAAAAGGTTCAACCATGGCTTTTTCAACTTCGTCAAAATATAGGCAATGGTCCTTGTGATGATTGTTAGAGGTTTAGGGTTTCAGAAGCTCCAGAAGGTTCATCATATTTCAGATGATCCGCCGGTTGCTCCAGAATTTTGAAGGTCACTCGTGTGCAAATTTATACTTTTAGCAGCAGCAACATGTGGCGATGGCTATTTCTTGTGTTCTATTCCAGGCAATGGATATGAGTCTATTTTAGGCTATTTTATATTTTATTATTTGTTTTGGGATTAGTTTTCTTTAAAAATTATATTTAATTATTATTTCTCAAATCCCCAAAAGCTGTCCTTTGTAAGCCTATAAATAAATGCTTTGGGCACATAAACTCCAAATAATATTTGAAGCTAGGCTTATGCTGTAGAAGTTGCTGTTCAATTATTGTAGAACTTATGTTCGTAATTTCATCAAGTAAATTGAAAGGAGATTGCATTTAGTCAAGCTTTGTATTGGTGAAATCTATCAGTCTAAATTGTAGCTTTGAATGCAGTTTAGTTGTTTGCTTCTTGAAATCGTGTGATGTTCAGATTGTTTCATTCTCTCCTATTGCTGTGTATCTGCTATCTCTAGTTTAACCAGTCAGTAAGTATTCATCTTTCAATTCATATTTTTGTTGCAAATCCTAAATACAAAAAAACTCATAAGATAAGTACCTTCAAGTCTTGTGCTCAACCTCTAAGATCAAAAAGAGAGGTCATGTCTACTTTTCAATCATTTCCTTTCATGCAAACCCCATTAATAAACTTGTATAGGGTACATAACTATAAATCTGTTCATAACTTTAGGTTTTAGGAGTAGTTTTAGATTTCAAGGAGCTTTCCCTACTAATTTGAAGAGAGGTTTTACCTTGTGTGCCGTTCTGTTTTGTGTTGTATTGCAAGAGATAAATTAAAACACTAATAGTATAGTTTAGAACATTGTAGCAAACTACCACTTGGATTATTTGGTACAAGGCTCCTGATCAAGAACATAACACTGTCTCCTATGTAGGAATTTACACTCCTCATACCAATGAATCCTTCCCCATGTTGTTCAACATCTTAACTAATATGCCCTTATATCACCACCAAATAATACCAAACTCTCTATGACAACAAACCACTGACTTCTCTCCACTTACAACTAGTACTAATGGTTGTTCACACCTTAGTAGACAGGCCACTATCTTTTACACTAGTGGGACACACATGAAAAATTCATTAAGTCTACAATGTGATAATCATTATCTACATTCCCAAGCGAATCCTATCAAATATTGTGACTGCCTTTCAATAATGTAATACTCCCTAAGTTTCAAATTGTCTACCTTTTGCTTCCATGGCTAAAGGACATTGCACAAAAGACAAAAGGAATTCCATCTCAACATTCTGCATGAACACACCAATAATGACAAGAATACACTCATGTCTCCTCTCCACATCAGCATTTGATTGCTTGAATGTGTTGCTTCATATTGAATCAATACAAATCATTGAGCATGGTTTGCAAAAACAACAATCAAAGTCATTTTCCTAACTGACTAAACCCACCCTTGATCACCAAGGGGCTCCCACATATCACAAAGCAGACTCATTCATGACTTTGTAGAACTCGCCAACTAGGGAAATCTTGGAACATGGACCTCACAAAGTCTTTTATCTTCTTCATTTATACCAATGATCTCAAGCACAATTTGATCCTTCAAAGACAAATTAATATGTTAAATATGTCTTCCTCGAATTGCAAGGATCTCAGCCCAAAAAGGTTTCAGCCTGCTCAATCTCTAAAATCAAAATATTTGTTTTATTTACCCTTTATATATCATAGAATTCTACCTTTTGTGAACCATGTCGCACTTTTGAATGGTTCACAAACTCATGAACCATGCGGCATTTAAAACTTAGTTACTTTGTCCTTCATCCCTCTTTGTTCATTTTGTCATTGATTTGGACCATGTTAGCAAGTTCAAGGAATTGCGAACTCATTGACACCCATTCACACACTATCTTCAAGTTGGAAATTTTGGCCTCTGTGGAACCATGTCGAAAGTTCAAGAGATTCTTGAACCTTTAAAAGGTCCAACAATAACATAGTCTTTTATGTTTTCTTTCATGTCAAAGATTTGGGCAACCTTTTGCTTTGTCAAGTTTAGGGGTTCAAGAGGTAGGGATGACAAGAATTCATCCCATAATGTATGTAGAGAAAGGTAAGTCCAAACATGCAATCCCAAAGGGGCAATAAATCTTTGGACTGTCGAGGATCGGTGTTCAGGCATACCTCATGACAAGTGCCCAAGGAGGGGGAGACCAAAATTCAAACTTTGACAAAGGGAACATTGGTGCAAATGGTTGGGAGTCAAGGAATCGGGGGTCAAAAGGAAAGCATACTAAGAAGAGGAAACCCAACAGCTCGACAAAGGAAAGGGACGAGTGTGGGGAATGGGAAGATAGCATGCAAGGGTGGGTTAAGTCTGATAACCCAACAAAGATAAAGGGAAAATTGGACTCGAGTAAAACAAGCCTAGAAAGGGAATTCCAAAAGTCCGAAAACCTAAAAACACTTGGAAATTTTAGCATGCAACCTCCACACTTAAGCATTTTTTGAGACCTTTGCAACATCCAACAACATTATAGGCACATGGGGATAGTAGAGGATACTTATGCGAACCTTGACCAAGGGGGACCCATTTGGAACTATCTAAAATCGGTTACTATAATAGACTAAACAAGGCCAAAATACATAAGGAGGTCATGACTAAAGCAAAAAGGACAATCAAAATGGGGTGCCAACATTGGCTCTAGGTGGTGAAGTATGTCTCTTGCAAGCATAGCAAGGATCCAAATCTCCACGAGCAAACCAAAATAGGGGACCAAAAGGAGATTGGAACGAACACACTTCATCATGACAAACAAGGGTCATGATTGCACAGAACATAACCATACAAGACAAAACAACACAAAACATGACACAATATAAACAAGGAAAAACAATTTGCAGTTAATGGCATGGAAGTACAAGGGATTGAAGATATGGTTGCAAATAAAACATGCAACATAATTGCAAGCCAGACCCTACAAAGATGATACATGGCACAAGGAAATGGATAAACTACTGCAACTACTTGCCTCTACCAAAAACAAGCCTGCTAAAAGAGTTAGTCTCCCTCAAGCCACAATTGATTCACCACCCACTAGGAACAAATGAAGCCTTTTGTCTACATGCATCAACGTACAAATGCTGCCCAACAAGTGAAGATCTACTTCATTATCAACCTAGCTACTACAGGGCAGCCACAAATAATAGGTGTTGGACCTACTCTATTATGCAACATTCGTGTACACAACAAGGGGGAGAAAATTTGAAGACGAGTTAGTAGCAAAATATGTGAATAAATACAAACATCCACCATCCACGAATGCATTGGTGTCATACCTGCTAGCCTCCTTATTTTAATTAACGCCAAAAGAATATAACTCTAATTCACACTACAAAGAAAAATGTATCGCATTACTTTGCTGATCTACACAAAGATCTTCCTCCTACAAATCAGACAGAAAAAATTGAAGCTCTAACACACTATCAAGATGAGCAACAACATGCAAGTCTTCAACTTGGCATGTGTTGCTGCTCAAAATCATTATCACTTGTATGTTGGACCCATATGAAGGACTCAAGTTCAGATATATCACCATCATCCATAGCAGTAGAAGCTTGTCCTTCATCACAAAGGAAAGCTTCATAAACAATATCATCTTCATTATGGCCTTGGATAACAAGTGGCCAACATACACCACTTTCACATGTGTTGATGCACTCCTCAATATCCAAATCATAAGCATGATTCAATTCATAACTCCCACCATCAACACAAAAATCACTACCATGAGACACCTCCTATGAAGAACCAAGTTCGTCAAATTGTCTCTATTTCAAACTCACTCGAGGAGTCCACTGTGTCATATATGCTGCTAAAATCAGACCTATGGCACCTTTCTTCTTCTTCAATCACTACAACAGCAATATTTGGTGACCTTATTGAAGCACACTCTGCATGAGGAAGATTACACATCTTGCACCAAATAAACAATTTCTCATATACGTCCACATGATCACCATCTTCACAATCATCAAGGGCAAGGTCTTCACGTTGAAAATCAATGACTACACCAACATTTGTTTCAATAATCTTATCAATAACTGCAGCCACACCTATGTCATCCATATAGGTTGTCATGTCTTCACATGGTGAATCAAACTATTAGTATAGCTAGATGAGTTCCCTTGGATATCCGTGTTGTGAGTGAGCAACTCATCTTGTTTTGCATCAACACTATGATCATCTTGAAACTCCAAATCAGGCTTATCATACTCACTATACCTATAACAACCCGACCCTTCGGTAAAATTAAAATTTTCATAAATTACATCCTAAAAGTAAGTAAACGTGTTAATCATGTCATTGCAATAGAATTTTTCTTTTCTTTATTGACAAAACATGAACAAGTTGCCATATTAATTTACAACAAAGATTCCATTTCAATATAATAACTTCACAAGTACATGAAACAAGAATACGTACCTTAACTAACATAGCTCCAATGAGCTTTAGAACAAATAGTAGTAAGAAGGTCCAGGAGTCCGTCTTGTCAAGTCTTGGATCATCAGTCGATTGTAAAGGAGGAGAAACATCACTCGGGCGTTTTTCCGCCAACCACGGACTTATAATGCGGTCCCCCGCACGATCATTTTGCAATGAACGGCCCTCCCTTCGAAGAAGAGATTGGTGGGGTATCCTTTAACGACTACCAACTGGACATAGTGTTGTGATCCTACAAAGCTAGATTCTGTGCAACCGGCAACTCTCGAACTAGGATGTATTTCGGGATCACGGTCAACTGACAGTGTAGTACTACAACTAAATGGTTCCTTACACTACTTTGGCCAAAGTGTTTACGTTCAATGAAGAACATAGGTCATTTGTCACATACACTAGCCAGGTTCAACTTGACTTGGGGTATCTTACCCTACGCGTAGGTTGGTCTATCGGGGTAGTCCGTACCCTAGACTTCCTACAACAATCTATCTACTAGAACGGAGATCATTTTAATAAGAACCTACAACCAACTCCCTCATACAGGATACTCTCATCCTAGGAGGTTCATTAACTTGACTAAGTTAACTAGTTTTTAGTTGTAACCTGTAGCTTATTAAATGCTCTCAATTCATTCCTAGTATTAATTAGCTATGTTCAAGCATATACTCCATATATGGAGTCAATACAATTAATGCAGTTTCCTTTTCGATGCCTAGTGTAATCCGTACACTAATGAATGCAAAACCAATAGAAGAGAATATGCAAAAATCATCCTATTTCACAATTTATCTTATGCTGACAAACATTTATCCTTACATATTCATTCCTAAGTAAATCAGCTTTCAGTCTCAGCTCTTTTCAGTCCAAGGACAAGATACAGACTTACTTCTGAATACATGAATAACAGAAAGCATAAAAAGGAAAAGATTAACATGCCTGGTAAGAGCTTTCCCTTAGAAGTTTGGAAAATGAGAATACTTCTCCTCTAGCCTACCACCCAAGGATTTCCAACTGGCTCTGTAGCAAATTCTTACTCAGCTGTTGACAGTTTCAAGCTGTAATTCTCAGACACTAAGACTGCTTCTTTCAACACTACAGAATACTCCCTTGTTGACTAAAGAATTCTTAAACAAATGATGAAAACTCAAACGGTGCTCTCAAATTGATAATTCCCTTCTCAACAGAAACAACTCTTCACTCTTGGATGAACAGAACAACTTCTGATTTCTATTTTTCGTCTGTTATGAGTGAACATTCGCAGGCTTTATATAGTGTTGGAAAACTTAACTATTTCCCCTTTTTATGGCGTATGTGCTGCCAACGGAGCTTGGAATGCTTCAAAGGAGAAACGTGTTGCTCTGTGGAGAGGATTTCGACCTCCATTAACTAACAGCAGTGAGATATTTTCATTTCGCACATGTCAAGTTTGTAAAATCGTGACACCTCCTGGTTTTAGCGCGATTCAACAGCGATGGATAAGCGTTGGTTTAATGTAAGACTATTTCCCAGGTTGTATGGAGTCCACATCTCCATTTTAGCCAAGCACGAATTTACTCGGCCGTTTTCAGTCACCTGGCCAAGTCGCGCGATTCTTCCTGCGCGTTTTCACTTCTTCCGCCATTTTAACGGGCATGAACTCCTATTTTCGCATTTTATTTTCTTTTCCACCATTTTGACATAGTTCCAAAGAAATATTTGAATTTGGCGAATTTGACAATGATATTTGATTCAATATAGAAGTTAAAATCATTCGATTTCGATTTTCCAAAAGAAATACTCATTTTTAAAGAAAAACGTCATATTCCCAAATTCGTGATTTAGTTTCATTTCTCTAATGAATATTTAATAAAATGTTGAATTAAATTTCATTTGATTTTCAAATCTTTTAATAAAATACATCTATATATATATTTTATTATATTAAAATATTTGTATAATATAGTTTTAATTTACGTTATATATTTATGTATAATTATTTAAATTAATAATTTAAATAATCTTGTATACATATCTATATTTTGTAAAGACTATATTATATACGTACTTTAATATAATATTAAATATATTTACCTTTACACCTATACATGTATATACATTTACATTTTAGATTATACGTACGTATACTGCGAGCCAGTCAGCATACTTTCACTATACGTACTCATGTATATGTATATATAGGCGTATATGTACATTCCGAGATAACATCGTCATGACAGGTCAGTTGTGGATATGTATACATGTATATATATATGTATATCTCCTTTATGTATAAGTATTAGTAAATACATTTATATCAATGCACACGTATGGCATATCCATCTGCTCTCATACGTTGTATCGACATGAATATACTTATGGACACTTGTACATACCGTATTTATATGTATATATACATATACACATGCCCACCTCCAACCAGGAACATTATCCCATATATGGTTATACTGGAAAACATCACTTATTTACACATTCAGAAGTAGATACGACTCCTAATGATACTAAACAAGCCTACGGATGACTTACCCTTAACCTCAACAATGACTTATCTTACTCAATCTATAGTATGTGTGTGTATGTCCAATTGGTAATCGTTACTGTTTACCCGACCAAGTTCCTCCCCGAGTGATATCTCTCCTCTGCCTAGAGGATTGGTCCTCTTACCTGCACACGACGACATGACAACGGGAGTCATATGCTCAAAACATAGCAGAATACATGAAACATTTCAAAAGTTAGATTATTCATAAATCAATAACCTTTTATTCTCCTTTATGTAGTATTTCACCAAGAATAACATCAAATGAAACAACATTCATATTGAAAACAAGGTACAAGCATCATTAATTCACCTCCAGAATTCACATTTACTCTATCTAGTAATGGCAAATTGTAACGTCACAATTTGGGATGTAACAATACCCATCCTCTCCTTCCATGGAATCATATCCAATGCTCTATACTAATCATCTTCATCTTCATAGTACTCAAAAAAATCTCCCTCATAAGGAAGATCTTCCTCTCTACTCATTGAGAAGGCATTTGGACTTTTTTGGGTGGTAAGTTGAGCTTCCTGCAATCTAAGCTCTGCAAGAAGTAGTTGTTGTTCTTAAGGTGATACAACACCTCATCATGTTCACCTCCTTCTCTATATGACTAATAGGGAGGAAGGGAATATTGGCAAATATAATATGTTTCAATATCCTAGCCAAAATTTTTTGCATTGTAAGTTCTATCTCAATTCATCCTATCAAGAAGCACGGCATTTCTTTTTAATTGAGCCTCCTACCGTTCAACAATTGCCATTTGTTTTTGTGTCTCTTGTTTGTCCTGATTTAGCAATTTATCTAATTCAACTTCTGATCTATATGACATCCTAGGAGAAGCGGGATAATTGCAAGAAGAATGAATATGTGTTTGTTGATTATGCTATCATTATATGAGTCTTCAGAAGTAAACGAGTGTTGATCTCGTGAATCAACAAACAAACCATTTCTATCTATTGTTCCAGCTTCTAAAGAATGACAAGTATGTTTGAATGACTTACCATAATTTTTAACTTCCCATGATGGATGTCTTCGTGCACTAGTAGAAGTTAAAGCTGCATCTTCATCTTGCTAGTAATTGAGTTGCCTTCTCTCCATCACAAAGTCTTTTGATTTGCAAACTAATTATGGATTTGACTAAAATAGAGTCGCCACTCTTCACTTGGAAGAGACAAAGTTTATCCCAACAACTAAAACTTCAAAGTACCAAACAAAGGTTTATTTTCTTGTTCTCTTTCTATGCCAATTTATTAGCATAAGTTGACAAGCTACCAAACTTACCCAAACAAAATACACAACCGTAAATTTTTGTTATTACGGTTTTCAAAATAAAGACCAAAATTGTGTCCCCAAAAACAATGCCATTTGGAGTTGTAGGTCCCAAATCGCTAAGGCTAGATAGTCTCCCAAGTGCCAAGGGTGTCAAACCTAGGAAAAATGCCATAAAACCTATGATTAAGTTGGACAACTAAGAACCAATTGCCGAGGTGAGTAAGACCTCTTCACTTCTAGCTCTACTGAACCAAGGGGGGCTTCCTTAAGGTGCTACAATAGGTATCACCATAGAAACTAAATATTTACCTTAACACAAACCATACGCGCTACATAGTGCGCCATTGTTTTGATTGTCACTTCATACCTCTATGTTGGTTTGAGAAACTCAAGGTTAAACACCCTTTTAAAGCAAATAATCATCCATATGAGTGTCTAAGAATGTGTTTTATAATAACCACCTATGATGTTACATACATTCAAACATGGCACTAAGAACACACTAAACTAGATTAAACTAAAAGATGTGTATATTAAGTTGTCATGAGTGTGTTAGGATGATGGGGATATAGAACCAGTAGCAAATCAATGCCATTCTCTAGTTGGGCAACAGAATCTCTAGCTTCATACAAAATAGTAATAACTGTAACCAAAGGTGATACCTTAATCAAGATATCACAAAAGACTATGTCTATCAAAATGCACAAACAAGTTGGGCTCTACACATACATTCAAAAAAATAATAGATGTTTGCAGAATATTAAATGAGTCTACTTGATAATTCATGAGCATACCCATAAACTTCCTTTATTGTTCTAAAAAGATGTCACAAAATCATTGTGAGGATTTTACAATCATCTGGCTGGCCAACTAATCAACACACTTCCAAAAATGTACATTAAACACATGGAGACACTCACTCAAAGTCAATTATGCCTTTAATCATTCACTCTTCAAAGATTACAATATGTTATTACAAGTTTGAGATGAACCTAAATTGTTACAATAACAAACTACAATACCTAGATCTGAAAATTGTGAACCATAGGGTTTTGTTGTGCGAGTTTTTCTCTCTACTGCATTCCCTTGTTCTTTCTATTTCTCCATCCTCTTTCAAGTGACGCCCTTTAGATCCTTAATAGCCTAGGAGAGAAACATCAGATTTGTCATGAATTCCTAAACCCACGACCGATATGATTGCAGAGAACGTGCATACCTGTCAGGTGTTGTTTTCCCTAACTTGCACTGTAAATTGAGTTGCAAATCTATCTAGGTGCACAAGAAAATGTGGGGGAATGTTCTTCCCTAAGTTGCAAATGTCTATTGTATTTATGGTGCCATTGTTTTTGAAATGTGTGCTAAGAAAAAGCTTATGAAATTGTTGGAACAATGACCAAAATTCACCCACTACATCGAGCGAAATTCACATTTTTCCCCTTTTTAGCTACTAGAAGTGTGTGAATCCACACTCTAATGATGAATAGTCATTTCTAACAGAAAAATCTGATTTGGAAGGTCACCACATCATATTGGGTCATTAATGGTCACCTGGGATGCATTGGTCGTAGGTGGGAGCAAGCTCTGAGAGTTTCAAAGTGCTACAAGTCATTGAAGCTCTCCAACATCAAAAAGATTTCAATGTTTTAAAAGAAGACAGAATTAAAAAGGGTTTCAAATGACAATAGCGAAAACAATTATAGGGAATGACTTTATCTTTTAAGGAGTTTAAAGGTTGCATAAGAGGTGTGTTGGCGTTTAAATTCGCACCTCTGGAATGCGGATTTGAAAACGGACAGCTATGCATAGATAAACTGCTCTTCAAATTAGGAGGGGAAGCTCCCTCTTGCTGATGGTGTTGTAAGAAAGTAAACTAAAACTAAGTTGCCTATCTTTTTTATCAGCTTAGAGCACAAGGTTTTTTAAACACAAACGCCGCAGCTGAGATTTTCTGATATAAGAAGTTCAACTACGACTAACTTAAACTAGAGACGTTCCTAACCTCTCAAGTAATAGCAGAGCAAGAGAAGTTAGAAATTAACAAGGTAGATTTTCTGACAAAATACTTCAATAATCTCTCTTTCAACAAACACCTACACACTTCACTACAAGCTGAAATAAAGATCATAAAAGTAGAACATAGATAACGGAAATCTGAGATTTTGGACCAAGGCAAAAGAGGCTCCTGATTTTATTACTCAAATCTCTAAAACAAAGCTCACTTCTAACATGCCTGGAACAAGAAATTGCAGCTAAGGAGGCTTGCAAACTTATTCTTAACACAATAGAAAACAGCAATCACACTAACTCCTTGTTGGCTAAAGAGGCTCAACAATTTGCTTACCACAACACAAATGAACAATACTTGAGCAACAAATAGAAGGCACAATAGGCTCAGCGTTTTGTTCTCACTAGCACGGTTAAAGAAACTAAATGAGCAAAAGCTCTTATTTATAGAGAAGCAGAGGAGTAGGGAACCCTAAAATCTCCTTGCTTTCACAATCTAGGGCTTGCTCAGCAAGCAAGCTTTATTACTAAATCTAGAAAGAAGATAAAACCCTAGAAAGCAGAAAAAAGCGGGAAACGCCAACTATTACATCTTATCTTCTTTCTATCCTCAAAGAATGGATAAGGATCATTCCAAGAATAGAAAGAAAGCGGGAAAGAAAGCTTCTAGAAGAAAGCTGCTTTAAAGCTCATCACATCCCTAGGAAGTTAGAGATTGTGTCCCGGTTCGGTGCATCTATGCCATCAACAGCAAAGCACCGCTTTTCAAGAATATCTTCAGCATTTTCAATAGATCTCAGGAAATCTTCGACCTCATTGGCCGCTTTATCGAACTTTGCTGACATCACTGAAATATGGCCTATCCTTCCGCCAACTGGACTGCAACTGTGAACAACACTCTGAAACTGAACTTGCACTTCTTCAAGCCTGACATAAGAACCATCTTCAAGACTGTATTGAGAAGGAATTTCTATGACGAATTCGCTAATGAAAAGAAGAGCTTCAACCACCCTTTGTCTGTAGGTGATGAATTCTTCGGATATCCTCTCATAGGTTTTAACTTTGAAAACATGACGCTCTCTCCAGGCAAGGATTTGTCTCTTGTGCTCCTTTGAAACTGTTGAACCGTAGGCTGTGTCTAAATCAGCAATGATAATCTCATGCCTAGGTTTTACTTCAACCAGGTTTGTTCAAATCCTTGGATACCTTGACGTAGCTCATGAGCGTTTTCTCTTAACTGGAACATCTGTGCCAAGATCTCCTTTCCTCTGACAATGAAGCTCTCGATCCACTCCTGAGTCTCTTTCCCACAAATGACCAGCTGTCTTAACTGATGGTGATCAGCTGGTGTCTCCAAGACCTAGGGCAGCAACTGGGTTGCTTGTGAAGAACCATGGACAAGGTTAGAAATGAAAAGCCTGAGCTGCTGATTTTCAGCCTTGAGGGCTGCCTTGTCCTCTCCATCCTTAAGTACTCTTTCCTGAAGATTTTCTGATGCAACTCTAAAGAGACTCAAATCTGCATGTCTGGTATTTCTACCGAGATTCGCCTTGACCATGACGAAGTCATCCATGTTCACCTCATCCCTATTCTTGTCTTCTGGGGGCACTGCAGTCTCCATGACTATCTCGTTATCAAGATTCTTATCAAAGTGAACTTGTTTCTTTGCCTTCTTCTTAGGAGGTTCCTGATAGATGTTATCGAGATCATCAACACTCACTTGATATGAAGGCCTTCTCCTAACCCTTCCTAAGGAGTTCTCAAGCCAAGACACAGTAGTATCTTTACTAACTTCCTCAGGAGGTGCAACTGTAACCTCCTCATCCTCTTCAATATCAAGATCAATGTGAATTGGTGAAGAACTTGTCAAAGGTACAGAAACATGTGTTGTAGGTGGCTCCTCTGCTTCATTCTGAGGTATGGGCTCGTCAGGAGGAACTTCTGAATAAACTGTAGGCTGCTCCTCTATGACTATGCCTGAGAAATCCAACCTTCTTTTTACATTTTTATTCGATCTACTACCTTTGACGCCTTCTTGAGACTGACTTTTACCCTTCTCTTTCAACTGTGCTCTGGAGGAAGAGGGAATTATCCTTGGTGGCTCTGCTACTGGAACGGAGTTTTTCCTTTTAAGGACCAAGAAAACCTTACTATACTCAAGAACTTGTCTTGTTCTATCTTCAACTGAAAGAGATTCCTTGTTTGCCCAATTAACTTGAGGTAAGGGCTGCTCTTCGATTCGTTTCTGAGTGTATGTAATGTCCCCTTCTCAAACCTGATCTTTCCAGTGACCGTTGGCCTTTTTCCAGAAACCCAAAGGCTAGTCGGAAGGTAAAATTAGGGTTTCCTATTTTTAAGGATGTCTTTGCTCGGAGTTGGTGGATTCAATGGCGGATTCTTTCTGGGTTTTCAGAGAGCTTCGCAGTGGTATGTTCATTTCGGCATTCTGAGCATTTTCTGGAATTTACTATTTTTAGTAAATTCTATTTTTGGCAGTTTTATAGTTGGGTTCAGCATGGTTGACTTCCTACATCAGTTTGATCAGTGGGCTTGTTCATTTACGACTTCGGGGCATATTTGGAGAGATAAGTTGAAGCTATTTAATTAAAGTCACGTTTTAATATTTTATTTTAACGTTGACCCCCTTGGTCTATCCTATTGACTTCATGTTGTTTTGAAAAGTGGTCTTTTGAGGGTGGCGCCTTCATTAAAGATTATTATATTATTTACTAAAGTCAAATCAAGCTCAAAGTGGACGCATTTATTAAAGTGGTGAATTAATTTAAAAAATGTCAAGATTAAGCTATGAAGAAAAGGGACGCCATATCTTGAAATGATTAGGGTTTTGACTTTGCAGTAAAGTTTAGGGTTTCGAGAAGTCAACAGGAAATTATAAAAGGAAGGCTTTGAACCTCAATTGGTATCTTTTGTCTACAGTATTGTTATGCTGCCGGTTTGGCTCTGGAACTGCTTCGGGGAATGAAGGCCTCCTAGCTCGGGCATTGCTTCTTGCTTGCAACACAGCAACTAGTGATGAGATAACTTAAATTGTGAGTTGCATTTAGTTTTGGGCATTGTATTCAGCTTGTGCATTGTTAGATCTGTTTTGCATATTAGTGGCTTTCCGTATATTGCATTGTTTGCTACAGCAGATTCATGTTTTCATTCATAAGTCAAAAAACAACAAAAACATTGTTCTAGGTATTAGCCCATTTTCATTGCTAGGTCTAGGCGCCATCATCTTCTAATTTGCAGATTTTTCAGAGAAGACTGATTTTTAAGAGCAGATCGCCCTTCCTTGAGGGCCGTACCACCTGCTGGTTGCATAGAATTCCGTGCATAAATAATATCTTGCTGTTTGCTCAGTTTTCAGTGTCTTAGTTTAGGCGCCATCATTCTTTGGGAATATTGCATTTTGTTTCAAGTTAATTGGATGAGATTCGAGGGAGTTATGAGCATATAGGTGAATTCCATAGACTGTTGTTTATTCATTTAAAGTGCAGATTTGTAACAGAAATCAGAATTAGTATCTTGATCCTTGAGAGTGTTATTGTTTTGGCACTTCTATCCAAGATAAGGAGAGTTCTTATGATGTAATGCTAATCTTGCAAATTCTTAAGCTATTGGCGGGCGAATGGTCCTCATTTTGTAAACTGACAGTAGTACTGGCAGTCATTTTCATGCTTGTTCAAATCTGATTTGTAATGCTCTCTTCCATTATTGAAGTTGTTCTGTAATTGATACATCTCCGCCCTATGGTAGCTACTTTCCCACTCTGGGTTAGCAAGCACATTCTGGGTATTGAGTACTTTCAGCTTTTCAGTATTTCTTTCAAGCATTGTACTTTGTAACACTCCGCCATATGGTCGCCCCTCACTCCATTCTGGATTGGGTAGCACATACTTGGTGTCGAGTTCCCTTTCAATTCGTAGTGTAGAAGATCCTCTGACCATATGCTCGCCATCATCGGCGCCATTCTTGGTTAGAGTTCCTGCACAAGCAATTTGATTTAGATCCTCTGACCAATGCTCACACCTTGCCCACATCGGAATCCTGGTGTACATTCTGGTTAGAGTTGCTTCAGCACGTTTTGGTTTATCTTCTAACCTTAACGGGTGCATTGATTGGAATTTGTAATTTGAAAATTCGAAAAAAAATTGGCTCGGAATATTTCAGTGGTATCAAAGCCAAGATCTTGCCATCCTGTGATCAATTTGTCTATGAGTGACAAAGAAAAGAGGTACATTGCAAGGGAAGACAAAAAGGTTGGAAAACAGTTCCAGCCCTATCAGGCTCCAGAAGGTCAAACAGCTTCAGAAGTCTTGAGGGCTCATTGGGAGTCTTCTCAGGAAACAGATATGGCAGAAGGTGAAAGATCAGTTGGGGGTAACGAGAGGGTTACCAGCACCAGAGATGACAGTGGAAAGGGCAGAGAGAGATCCATCAGTCCGGGACAGAGATTTGAAAGGAAGATGGATGCCTTAATGGATATGGTTTCGCTCATGATGGGGAAAGTGGGCCAGAATACCATTCCACAGAACAACACTGGGCATAGAGGAGAGCACAGTGCTTCCAACCAGCATGATGGACATGCTGCTCATCATACTTCAAACAACACTTATGTCTCAGCCAGGCCATTCAAAACCACCTTTCTGGCACCAGTTAACACTCAGCCAGATCCTGAAGAGAATGCTTCATTCGTGGAGCAGTTGAGACTTGGCCGTGCAGAGTATGATTCTCTCCCTGGCGACATCAAGATGGATATGTCCTACAATGACTTCATGGATCATAAAAGGAAAAACAAAGGACAAGGGAGACACTATGATCAAAGAAGACCATCAACTCAAGGAGATTTGTACCAAGCTGTTAACAAGGTTACACTTCCACACTTCGACGGGAGTGATACCAGTTTAGCCCGAGCTTGGATACAGAAGCTGGATAACTATCTAGCTCTCAGACCCATGGCAGAAGAAGAGGCGATCAAGTTCGCTATGCTACACCTTGATGGGGTGGCGCACGAGTGGTGGTACCATGGCCTAGTTACTTTGGGTCATCGGTCTATCACAACTTATGATGAGTTCACCACTAGGCTCATCGAGAGGTTTGAGAAAAAGGATCCTGAAATTCATTTCAGAGAACTTGCACAATTGAGACAGTATGGCACAGTTGATGCCTACATTGCTGAGTTTCAGAGACTCTCAGTCATGGTTACTGGGATCACGGAGAGGAGATTGGTGATCCTGTTCAGTGAAGGTTTGACAGAACCACTCAAAGGTTGGATTAAAGCCTTTGACCCACCAACCCTACAGGAGGCCATGAAGAAGGCAAGGAACATGGAGTGGGCTGCTCCCAAGGCTAAGTTCCAATCCAATCCACCCTTTCACAAAAGGGATAAAGGGAAAAGACCTCAAAATAGACCTCCTTTGAGACCTCAGCATAAGGAGTTTAAACATCATAATCCCCATGTCACAAGATTGGATCCGGAGACCCTGAATGAACTCAGAAGAAAGGGGTTGTGTTTCCGATGTAGGGAAAAAAGGTCTTAAGATCATGTTTGCCCTAAGGGGGTTAAATTTAATCAGATTGAGTACTATTCTGCTGGTGAAAGTAGTTCTGATTTTTCTGACTAGCAATCTGATTTTGAAGAAAGTGAAGTAGAAAGAGCTCCAAAAGAGTCCGGAGATGAGAAGGAAAGTGGAGGAGTCTTGGCTCAACTTTCGAGCTTCCAAAGAAACGAATCATTCAAGGTTCGAGGGATGATCAAAGGTCAGCGAATCGTTGCTTTGATCGACACTGGAGCAACACATAACTTCATTGATGAAGTTGTGGTGGCAAAGAAGGGGCTGCAAACAGAGGAGTTTGAAGGCTTCAAGGTCATGGTGGCCGATGGATTCCATATTTCTTGCACCAAGAAAATCTCGAACATGACCATGCAATTGGGAAGCTACGAAGTCAAGGATGACTTCTATGTAGTCCACATTGGTGATACTGATGCCGTTCTAGGCATTCAATGGCTGCGTTCACTTGGGGAGATCTCTTTGAATCTGCAGACTATGGAGCTCAAGTTTCAATCCGATGGGAAGAAGATAGTTCTGAGAGGAATGTCCAATGGGGGCCCTCGGGTTGTGTCATTCAAAAGAATGGCAAGGCTGATCCGTCATGATCAAGCTGAGTGGGTTGCAGAGTGCATGATCCTTCCTGCTAGTCCGGTTGAGACTAAGAGAGACTATCCTCCTGATGTTCAGTCTCTACTTACAGAAAAGAGCAAAGTCTTTGCTGACTTGCCTCCTGGACCTCCACCTAAACGGGGTTCAGAACATATCATAGAGCTCAAGGAAGGAGCTAAACCGGTGATTACAACTCCATATCGGTACCCGAAGAGGCAAAAGGATGAGATTGAGAAGAATATTCAAGAACTCTTGGAGATGGGTTTCATTCGCCCAAGCAAGAGCCCCTTTGCTTCTGCAGTGGTTCTTGTAAAGAAGAAGGATGGTACCATGCGCATGTGTGTGGACTATCGTGCTTTGAATCAAAGCACCATCAAAAACAAATACCCCATTCCTAGGATAGATGAGCTCATTGATGAGCTACATGGGGCCAAGTTCTTCTCGAAGATCGATTTGAGGTCGGGCTACCATCAGATTCGAATGAGAGGATCTGATGTGGAGAAGACAGCTTTCAGATGTCACTATGGCCATTTCGAATTTTTAGTCATGCCATTTGGGTTGACTAACGCTCCGGCTACCTTCCAGTCTTGCATGAACCGAGTTTTTCAGAATCAGTTAAGGAGGTTTGTGTTAATATTTTTTGATGACATTTTGATTTACAGCAAGACTTGGGGAGACCATCTCAAGCACTTGGAGGAAGTGCTTAGTATCCTGGAATCTAAGAGTTTGTTCGCAAAAGCATCCAAATGTGAATTTGGAATGGAGGAATTACTGTACCTTGGCCACATAATCAGTGCTGAGGGAGTGAAGGTGGATCCTGAAAAGATCAAAGCAGTAGTTGATTGGCCACCTCCTGAGAACTTGACTCAGTTGAAAGGTTTTCTGGGTCTTTGTGGTTTTTATCGGAGATTTGTAAAAGGCTACTCGCAGAATGCTGCTCCTCTTACTGATCTCACCAAAAAGGGAGCTTTCTGTTGGTCAGAAAAGGCTCAAATTGTTTTTGACAAGTTCAAGAAGATCATGAGTTCGTGTCCGGTTTTGGCTATTCCGGATTTCTCCAAGCCATTCGAGCTGCAATGTGATGCATCTAGTGGAGTTGGGGCTGTCTTGATGCAAGACAAACATCCCATTGTATTCGAGAGCAGAAAACTGAGGGGTGTGGAGAGAACATATTTCATTTATGACAAGGAAATGCTTGCCATTATGCATGCATTAGCCAAGTTCAGGCAGTACTTGGTGGGAAACAAGTTCGTGGTCAAGACTGATCACAATAGCCTCAAACATTTCATGCTTCAGAAGGACCTGAACGAGAGGCAACAAAAGTGGGTGAGTAAGCTTCAAGCTTACGACTTTGACATTGAATATGTCAAAAGGAAAAATAATATCGTGGCTGATGCTCTATCCAAGAGACTATAATGAACGGAACCAATTTTTTTTTATTTTTTCACAAATGATTACAATGCAACATGCACCCGTTAAGGTTAGCATAAACCCAAACGATGCGGAAGTAACTCTAACTAGAATGTACACCAGGATCCCGGTGAGGGCAAGGTGTGAGCATTGGTCAGAGGATCTCAAAGGAAAATACTGAATAAGAACTCTAACCACGAGATGCGTCGGTGAACGACGAGCATTCGGTCAGAGGATCCCTATCTAATGCAATACTGAAAAATAGCTCAACACCAAGTATGTGCTACTCAATCCGTGGAGGATAGGAGGCGACCATATGGCGGAGACTTTAGGAAATTACAATGCAAAACAGTAACAGCGGCAAGCCAGCCTCTTCCACTTATTTAGTGGGCAGTACAATAAAACCAAAGAGAAGAATTGAGAAGTGCTGACAGTACTACTGTTCAGCTTACAATATATCAGAGAACCTGTCAGAATCACAAGATTAGAGGCCTTCAATGCTGCAACAATATAAGAACCCACTCCAATACTTTCTAACTCCTTTTACAATAACTTCTCACTCAGCTATTAACTTCCCCAAATCTGATATTGACTGATTATGACAGAAATTACTCAGAACAGCAACATAGTGACTCCCTAGAATGCACATAACTTACCCAAAACACACCCAATTGACATAAAACCAAATGCAGATTACTCTAGTAATGATGGCGCCCCAAATGGAATGCATAAACCTCACCAAACGACTATCATTTATTTTGCACAGAACCCAAGGCCAATTCCAGAAAAGTACGGCCCTCTTACAAGGGCGATTTTCTTTAAAAAATCCAAATGAGCAATATAAAATCTATAACTTGGCAAAGATGGTCGCCTAGCTTAAGGAAACTGATTTCTTCAATGCCCAGAACCAAAATAATTTTATTTCAAAAGTTGCGAGCAATTCTTACATTCCCATATGATATTCAGCAATTCCAGAAATGAACATAAATGCAAAACTATAACTCCAAATGCATATACTAAACTGAAAACGCAATATAATTCCTGATACATGCTAACCTCTCAACTAGTTGCTATCTTTCAATGTCATGTCCCCCGAAATTGTGTCACTAAGATATAAAGTATCGAGAAATAAATAAATTAATAAAACATATATAAGGATGTTGGCAATATAATCATAATTATAATAATCCAAAGATAATGTTATAATTACCGAATATAAAATATAAACAAATAACATTAGTAATTTAAGGTCATTATAATATTGTAAATACTAAAATAATAACAAATCAAATATATAAATATATATATGAAACTAATATAAAATAATAATCATTATTTATAATCTAAAATATCCTTATCAAATCTTAATTACCATATAAGTCATTAATACTATTCATTATAAAATAATAAATTGATAAATCTTATTATCTTGCAAACATAATAATGAATAAATATAAATATAAATACAATAAAATGTACATACAAATATATACACATATTGAATAACAAATAATAAAGATAGACAATAATAGTAATAAAAGATAGATATTAAAAGGCATCTATGTAAAGCTATTAACTGCTGCATAGGTAGCGATTAAACTTAAGAAGAAATCGCTTTAAGAGGCAGCGTTTGGGAAGGCAGCAACCTTCCAAAAAGGCACGATCTCTTCTCTCCAAAGAAGAGTATTTAAGATGGGCATCGAATGGAGAAAGGAATATATTCCATAGCAAAAAGAAGCATAGAATGTAGGAAGAACTAAATCGCTGGGAAAGAAAGAAGGAGCTCGTCTGGGGTGAGAGAATCGGGTTAGCCCTAAAAGGCGTGTCCCTCCCAAAGGAACACGATTTTTGAGATGAAGGGAGATATAAAAGAAGAGTTTGGGAAAGAGGAAGGAATATAGAGAAAGCATCAGAAAAATAAAGAAAGAGAATATGGAAGAAAGGAATTATCACTGAGGTGTCTATGATCTGCACAGAATCAGAAATCTGTTAAGGCAGTGAGCAGTAAGTATAGATACTTACACAAATACATAGATATATATTCATTTATTTATATATATATATATATATAATAATTACAATAATGATATATAAATATTAATTACAATAATGATATATAAATATTTATTAGAAATAATGATATACGCATATTTAAATAAAATACATATACATATCTATATTCATATTCATATAGAGGTTATGACATATATTTTATAAATGGAGGTCAATTAGAGATAACGACACATACATATTTATACAAACTATATATATATTTTCGTGATTGTGCAATAATAATGCTTATAGGAATTATTGAGCCTTATAAGTAATAATGACTCTACTCATTCACCATGAAGATAAGTGATATAATAGAATTCCATCTATCGGTTCTAGAAAGATGTTAATATCTACCCTAATATACTTATGAAACATATTATAGAAGAATCACCCATAGTAAAGGAAATGAATAATCCTTTGACTAGAATGAAATATTTATATCCTCTTTGATCTTAATAGATACTATCATTGAAACTTATTGAACCCTAGCGCTTCTAATGTTTCTTTGAGAAATGTTTTGAATGTAAGATTCTAGGTTTAAGTGTTTCCATCAGAAAGGGGACATTACATTCAAGCAAGAAGAAGAGCCAATGCTAGGAGGTGTGCTTTCCTCGAAGCGAGTGCCTGAAGACAATTCAGCAGCATATCGGTGTAGTAGACAAAAGATGCCAAATGAAGAGCTGAGGCCTGATTATATAGACGAGAGAGAAACATCTAGAAGCTTCCAGAGAGCGCCCAAAACCCTAATTTCAAATTCACCTTTTCCCTCCAAAAGATGGTGTCCATTTTCACTTTTTGCTTATTTCACATTTTAAAATAAAGTCAAACCTTCATATAGGCATCCTTTTTCAAAAGCTTAATATTTGACTTTATAAAATATAACTTATTCCTCCATGGCGCCTAGACCCTTTAAGTCCCTCTTTTAAAACAACTGACGTACTACTGGCAAACTTGTAATATGCAGAACATAGGATAAAATAGTACACTGAAAGATATCATAGTAAAATGCCAGAAACTTTATTCATTCTCAGGAAATAACATGTACAAGAGTATCACAATGCTTACAGTATCACCATCGGCAATAAAACTCATTCATTATTCATAACTCATGACTATCTCCCGACTATCCCAACCGACTACATATAACGCTCGACGGTGGTTAGACAACCAACCGACACGACGCTTCATAACAACATTACATTAACATTAATCAGAACATGTTTTGCCGAGAGTACATGACATTACATGACATTATTATTCTTTACTAACTATTGTTTTATTAACCATTGGCCGACTACGACTACGGCCGACTACGACCACGGCCGACTACGACCACGACCGACTACGACCACAACCGACTACGACCACGGCCGACTATGACTACGGCCGACTACAAAGTAAAGATATACGACTAACATCATCCCCCCAAAAAAAGAAGTCGTCTTCCAGACGACATACATACAACAAGATAAGATTACTGAGAAGTAGGGGGAAGGGAGTGCGTCCCTGGATGCACAGATGACGTCGGAGTGGTGGAAGAATGCTCTGCTCTCAGACGCCTCAGCTCCTCCGTGCGTGTGCGAAGCTGCCGATCTGCCAGGATCTCCCTCTCCCTCGCCGCCTTCACCATTCGGGCTGCCTCCATCAGTTGGCTCTTTGCCTGCTCTGCTTCAGCATTCTTGGCTGCCAATTCTACCTCTTTTGCAGCCAACTGGTCCTCCGATGCTTTCATTCTCTGCTGCCATGCTGCCTCTTTCTGCTGTGCCTCCTCCTCCAAGGCTGCCACCCGAGGCTCCAAGACCTCCAGTCGAGCTCCCCTCTCACTGGCAAGCCGAGATTGTTCAACCAAGTCATTCTGGATGCTCTGTATGGTGGCAGTGGACTCGTCCTTTTCTTGTAATTGATTCTCCCTTAGTGCTGAAAGTTGTTGCGCATCGACCACCTGAGTATCATTCTCTATCAACTGACCCAATACTCTATCCCTCTCTGCCAACTTCTCCTCGAGAGCTGCCACTCTTGTTTGCTCGGCTGCCAACTGCTCTTGTAACCGTACTATAATGGCTGGTTGTACTGCAAAGTGGCAATTCCAATAAATCTGATGGGGGTCTGGGGGCAGCGCCCCCAGCGGGGTCGAGGGGCAGCGCCCCCGCCGCCAAGACCAATTTAACACTTCTGAAACCACTCGAAACTGCATCGCGCACCTCATTTTCATGGCTTTTCCAAAGGTTCCAAACAATGCTGATGAAGCTGAAAAATACCAGTTTTGCATTGTTTTTCTTTACTTTCTCTCGATCGATGAATGGTACGACTTCTTGCTGCTTGCTACGTACGGCTTCTTCCTCCTGTTTAGTCCGTACGCCTTGAGGGATCAAAAACTGCCGTACGGCCTGACCTTGGAGATGCCGTACGACCAATGAATTCTCAATACGCCGTACGATGTGAAGCATTGCTGAGTGTTTCCTGGCCAAGATAAAAATCCGTACTACTTCCAAATTCCGTACTAGCTGGAAAATGTATGAAATTCGTACGATGCAAGTATTCTGCCATGGCCGTACGATTTGAAAACACTGTAGATGTCGTACGACACTAAAATTTTGTGAATTTCGTACGAGCTCTCTTGAAATGTTGATGTCGTACGGATTCTCCTGAAATACTGAGGCCGTACGAAATCTCCTGAGGCAACTGATGCCGTACGGATTCTTCTGTAGTGTGATGCCGTACGGATTTTCCTGTAGTGCTGATGCCGTACGGATTTTCCTGAGGCAACTGATGCCGTACGGATTTTCCTGTGGAGCTAATGCCGTACGGATTTCTCTGAGGCAATTGACGTCGTACGGATTTCCCTATGGTGCTAATGTCGTACGGTTCTCTCTGAGGCAATTGATGCCGTACGGACTTCTTTGGAGTGTTAATGTCGCACGGATTTCTCTGAGGCTAAAATGTCGTACGGTTTCAATTCTGGCACCAATTTTACTGTGGAAGAGCCATACGATGCAAGACTTGACAAATTTTTTCAGAGGCAAGGGTCGTACGGTTTCTACTGACAACTTCTCAATTTGCAAAGGTCGTACGATTTCCACAGGCAAATAAAATGAATACTGGAAAAGGTGACAATACCGTACGGTTTGGAGGTCTCTTGGATGCCGTACGATGCCAAATTTTGAGCGTCGTACGAGTGGTGAATGTCGTACGTCCTCCACAGGCTTCAACCTCTAGCGTGCTGTCTGGTAAATAGAACCCCGTACGTCCTTGAAATCCTTCAGACGCCGTACGATTTCCCCTTCTGGCGAATTGTGCTGATTGTAAAATCTCTGAGGCCGTACGCCTTCCTTCTCTGGCGATTTGTACTGAGTGTAGAACCCCTGATGTCGTACGCCCTCCTTCTCTGTGCCCTGTGCGCCTCTGCAACTGATAAACTCGTGCAAGTTCGTCCTCCCTTCTTTTCCTCTGTGCTCTTGTCTCCGACCTGTGGCTTCCTTAATGGGCCGTACGGTATGAGGTTTTATATTTATTTTATTTCCTTCCTTACTTTCCTTCACCCTTGGCCGTACGCCTTGCTTCCTTTTTGTGTTTTGACATATTTTAATCTTCTTTCCTTTAATCTTGCGCCTTTTACTCTCAGTTAATTTCCCTTGTGGCCTTTTAATACTCCAGGCGTTTATTTTAATCTTCGGCACTTTTCTTAATTTAATATTTCTTCTGATGGCCGACTTTTTTAATTTATTATTTAATCTATCCTCCCTTCGTTTGCTTTCTTTTCTGACTTCCCTTTGGTTTCTTTTAATTTTCTCGTCTTTTTCTTTTTCTTCCCATACGCCTTGCTCTTCTTTACTTACTCCGTTATTTTCTCTTATTTTCATAGCTTCTTTTCTATTTATTTTTATTTTTTCCCGCTTCCGTTCTTTTTCTCTCTCCTCGCTTCTCTCTTCTTTTCCATTTTCCCTTTCATCTCTTTTTTCTCTCTCTTCATCTCTTTTCTCTTTTTCTAATTTTTTAATTTTTTCATACTTTTCATTTTTTAATTCCAACACAATTTTTTCATCTCGTACCTGTTCAAACTTGTGGACTGGCATATCGTCCAGTGTTGATACTCTTTCTTTGTACTCTCCATTCTCGGCCGAAAATGTTTCACTGGTCGAGCCATTATCTTTTTCTACTTCCCCCTCCTTGACTTGCAGCATGTGGCAATCCGGGTGGAAGACTTCATAATCCTCCATCTGCCAGTGAAACAGTCCGCTCAGTGAACTGGTCTCATCTTCCGAGCAACTGTCGATCTCCAATACCCCTTCTTCATCTGGTTCCATTGTCTTTCTCTCATCATCGATCTGAGTCTCCTCCAGATTCAGATGCCGAAGATGCCAGATCCTCAAACGGCCTGGTTCTTGAGATCAATGGTGTATTTCCTCCCCCGATTTTCTATTGAGAGTGTATTCCGCTTCCAGTTGTGGGTTGCCTTGGCAGCAATCAGCCATCCCCGTCCTAAGAGTGCATCGTACGCTTTTTTCTCCATTGGGATGACTACAAAATTCAACAGAAACAGTTGCGTGCCGATCGAGACTATACGCTCCGATTAGTATACCAGCGGTCGATGCGTGTTGATCGACCACCGGTTGGATATGTCGTTGGCCAAAGTGTAGGCTTCCCGAGACTTTTCCATGTGTCTTCAGGTAGTACGTTGACTCCGGATCCTCCATCGACGATAGTATTTGTCAAGATATTCCCTCTGATTTCCATATGCACGACCGCTGGCATCTTCCCGATGTTCGCTGTGAGCAATACCGGGTCGATTATTTGTTCACCGTACGGTGGCGGTTCTGGTATCAATTCTTTCCTTCGTTCCTCCAATCGCGGTTGCTTGCCATCCTCGACGACATTTGTGATCGCCAGTCCCAACTGCGGCATAGTCTGGAGAAGGTCAGTTACTTTGATCGGTATGGTGGTTTGCAGTACCTGCCGTATGATGTTGGTTTCCGCCTCCGACTGCCGAGAGGTTCCTGGCTTCTCCGGAGGTACTTTGTTTTCCTTCGCCATCGCCAGTTCCACTTCGGTTTTTGCTTCCTTCATGCTTTGTTTCTCCGTACATGGATCTGGGTAAGTGGCTTTTTTTGCTTGTGCTCTGGTGATCGCCAGTACCTCTTGTTCTTCTACTTCCAACATATGGATACCCTTTTGCTTCGGGCATTCGTTATCTTCATGATCGCCTGGTCCACACCACTTACACAATCTCCCTCCCGAACCTTGACCGTTCTGGCAGTCCCTGGCGAAGTGGCCCCATTCGTTGCACTTCCTGCATTGGATCATAGGCCTTCCTTTTGCATCGTACTGTATCATGTTTCTCGGACTTCTATTGCTTCTGTAACCTCCAGGGGATGCATTGCTATTGTACTGGGGCTTTGGTGGTGTGTTCGGCGGTGTCGACGGTTCTCCCTGCGCGAAGAGTACTTGTGCACTTCTGGCTTTTAAGTTGTATGGGCATTCCTTGACGGAATGTCCCATCACTTGGCAGATATTGCAGAATAAGTTCTTGGGACAGTTCGCCTTCGTGTGACCTTCCCCATTGCAATCCGTACACCACAGTTCTCTGGCTTCTCTCGTACTCTCCTTGTCGGCCTTCAATTCTTTCATCATTCGCATCATATCTTTCCTGAGTGCTTGTACAGTCTTGGATTCACCGTCGCTGTCGTCCGTACTCTCCTCGTCGTCTGTCTTCTTTTTCCCTCGGGAGGATGTTTTATTTTCACTTTCTATGTCCATTGCCCGATTGTATGCTTCAGCGTACGACGAAGGAGGTACGACTTTCATTTTCTTTCTTAATGGCGAAAGCAAGCCCTCGATGAACCATCTTTTCTTCAACCCATCAGCCGGCTGTGTCTCCAATTTCCCCAGCAAGTCTTTGAGTCTTCGGTTATAGGTCCGCACACTCTCGTGCTTTCCTTGCTTGGTATTGTATATCTCCGCAACGATCTCGCTGTCATCTCGAAGAAGTTTGAACTCCTCCTGAAAAGCTTTTTTCAATAAACTCCATGTAGCTCTCTGTGCTTGGTCCAATTCCGAGTACCAATCAATGGCACTCTCTCTGAGTGTTGCTGGAAATGCCTTCAGCCACTGGTCGGGATCATCCTGCCCGCTGGCTATCCAGATTGTCTCACATGTCTTGCAATGCCGTACGGGATCCTCAGAGCCATTCCCCAGGAATTTCGGCAACTTTTGCCGATCCGGATGAGCCATCTTTACCGGTTGACCTCCTTGTTGACCTCCTTGTGTTTTGGACCCGATTAGACTAGTGGATTCCTCGCTACGTCCCTGTGCGTCACCAGCACTCTCGGCCACGTACGAGTCACTGCCACGTCCTCCGTCAGCGTCCGCAACACCGTGGGTCTCCTCAGGATCCCGCCGATGCTCTCTCTGCCCTGGGGTCTTAAGCTCTGGCCTTCCCCTCCTTAACTCTGCGTCGTCGTCCGAGAGTGACAACTCTCGAAATCGTCTGATGCTACTATTCAATTCATCTTCATTGTCATAGAGGTTATATTTTTCTGTATATGGAGTGCTGAAGGGGTCTTCGTCCCTTCCTTCTATCAAACTGTGATGTGTTCGTTCAATAGACGTGTCTATTTTTTTCAAATTTTCATATGTTCTTTTTATGCTCTGATTGATTTCAATTAAGTCCTCATCTAGTTCCTTACCGACTTGCCTTAGTCGTCTTCGCCGATTTTCTTGCTCTTGTAGTCTGAGTGATCGCCGAACTTGCTCTTCCGAAGTCCAGTGCCCGTCAGGTACTCTATTCTTATCTTTGTTCGGCCGTACGGGCATTTAGTTGTTCAAGCGATCATTGCTGGTTGCCGGAAGTGCGGCGCCGACTAGTATCCCGTTCTTCCTCTTCCCATTTGTTTCGGTCTTCACAACGTTGCACGATTTGCTGCCTTCGGCGCTCACGGGCTTCTTCCTCTCGCAAGTCTTGCAGAATAATGAAATGGCGGGCCAGCAACCTGGGCATGCGGTTCAGGAGGTGGTTCACCTCGTCGTTCACTTCCAGCCGATCCCAAATGACTTCCTCAGGGATCTCCCGAATGTGGGATTCCCTACGTACGTGGTCACGGAGCGAGATTTTCCACAAATTTACCAAATCTTCTGTCAATGAGTCTTCTCGTTCCTCATTAGCATTTATAGGTTCTTCCGCTGGTTGACCCATTACGCTGCCATGGTGGATGATGCCCTAGTCCGTTCAGGCAACGGCGCCAAATGTTTGCCTACGGAATGGGATTCTACTACTACTGGCAAACTTGTAATAAACAGAACATAGGATAAAACAGTAAACTGAAAGATATCATAGTAAAATGCCAAAACCTTTATTCATTCTCAGGAATATCATGTACAAGAGTATCACAATGCTCACAGTATAATCATCGGCAACAAAACTCATTCATTATTATCATAGCATCAGTATATCTCCCCGACTATTCCCACCCGACTACATATAACGCTCGGCGGTGGTTAGACAACCAACCGACACGACATTTCATAACATCATTACATTAACACTAATCTGAACATGTTTTGCCGAGAGTACATGACATTACATGACATTATTATTCTTTACTAACTATTGTTTTATTTGACAACTGCCGAGTATGACCGAGGCCAACTACGACCGACAACAAGCAAACGGCAACAAGTAAAATATCCGACTAGCGAGCTAATTGTTAGAGGATCTGACGAAAGAAAGTATGGCTATCCCATTTTCGTTGATAATATTTTTTGAATTGTATCCAATTTTTGGTCTAAAGCTCATTGCATCTGAGTCAGCTACATCTAAAGGCATTAACTTCCTTGTGCTTCTCTTCCTGTTGTTTTTGCTCTTTATTTTAGAAAAGTCCTAAAAGGAAATAATAAATAGACATTCCATATTGAGCACTATTAAGATTTGCATTATGGGAGTAAAATATTCCTAATGAGATTACTGATTAGCAAGTCCATGTAATGTCCCATCCCAGTTGGAACAAACTATTGCGATTTTTGCTCGATTATCTCAGTTTGACAATGTGAGGCATTTTGTCAAACTATTGGCATACTATTGGTTTCAAGACTCCTCCTCAAAGCACAGTACAATCAATATTGTTTGCACATTTAAAGATAATGAATATGCATAGACAGAGGTTTCATTCAATCTGACGCAGCATACTATTTCTGAAATTAACAGTCTGATAATGCAAATGTTTTCATAACATTATATACATATCTGACCTGGTGATGACTTTTACACAGGCCGTAATGATTCTGGAACCCCCTATTTTTCCTTATGTTGGTGGTTAACTGCAACCTTGCTTGCTGCACCAATCTGCAGATGAATACCCTGGCTGTGTATGTTCATGTTCCTTGTATGCAGCATCTATTGCAGACCTGCAACTTCCCTATGAACCTTCAGCTCCTCGAATGAGCAGAAATCCCTAACTATGGCTCCACGTTTCTTTTGACTGCTGGGCGTGTTAAGTAGAGAACAATATGACTAGCGTGGGAGTGTGGAATCATGTTGTCTGAGTCCCACGATCCCAACTGCTCTAGAGTGACTGTCTTGAAGCTATGCAAATTGTGTCTTTTCACCCAAACTGATCTTGTGCTATGGAAAGGGCGCTATGGCTCTACTTTATGAGATAGCACGTCCACAAAGAGGTATCAAATAACAAGCAATCCTCTGAATAGCCAAATGAAACGCCACAAACTTTGAATGGCTATAGTCAATGAGCAATCAACAAACTTTGGCGCTCATGTCTCTTGGCAATTTTCATACAGGTGAAAAAACTTTGGAAATCCTTCACAAACCTTTGTAATCCCGCTACTTTGAAATGATGATCAATATTCCTGTGAATTCCAGATAAATACTTCTAACCCTGAATTCAAAGCCTTTCCTGCAATCGATTTGAAGCACAAGCACAACCCTTGAACAAAGTTGTTAGCTAAGTAACCTTGGGAGATCTTTCACTTTTGTAACATGTTCCTCATGAGGGTTTTCGTCCTCAATGAAGCCAAGAATTTTTAGACTTTCCAGTCCAACCTGCAAAACCCTTATCAATTTTCTTCTCAACATGAATGTGCAAATGAGCTCACAAATTGGCTTTTATATCTCCCTCCAATTCCCACGCCCAAGTTGGCAATTTAAAATTAATTAATTTAATTTATTTCCCACCTTATATCTCCTTTAAGTTGGCGCTAACTTTTGTGAAATAAAATAATCTTTTAAAAAGCCTCCTTATAACACCTTTATCATAAAGTCATTAAAATATATAAATAACACATAAACTTAATATATTAATTTAACTTTATTATTAACGTTATTTAAACTTAATACATAGGACCATGATAAATGCCAAGATAAATCCATGGTGAGAATCTGCCAACTTTCCTGATATGGAAATACTGCTAATTGACTAGGACGTTGACCACCTTGTGACTTACTAAAAATAGTATGGACAAAGTGTCCAAATCATGCTCTGAAAGGTACACAACAAAACCCTGGAAACACTGAGTTGGGAAACACCAATTGTGCACAAATGGTTGACTGACCAGTCACAAACACCCTCAAAGGGGTCTCCTAATCACCCTGTTAGTCCACGAGGACCAAATGATAGACTAACCTTAGTAATTGATGATTGCCTAGGAAAAGGGGACATGATAGTCAAGAAGCATGATCTCTAGTTTCATAAATAGTTGTTTAATTTCAATAAAATTGTATGATTAGGGCTCAAATCTTTGATAACGTATTTTGGGAATTGTGAAGATCTAGGATTCATAAGCTAAGACACTTGCCTTGTAAACAAAACATGGATGAGGTACCATTGAGCCGGCATGATAGGAGATAGTCATTTGATCCGGCTAACAAAGTAACAAGAAAGTACAAATAGAAATTTTGATTACAATACATCATCTTGTAGGGACCTTCACGATATTTTTTCTAAGAGTTCACCTAATATGGAGAAGTCCATGCTGAAAGTTATCTTTTGCATGAATATATAGACAAAGGTCATTGATGAGGGTATTTAACTCTAGCAAGCATGTAGAACACGACAAAGGTCTATTGCCAAATAAAAAATAGATAAAGCACATAGTGAAAAAAAGATATGGTGATAGAAGTTGATTGAGTAGATTGGTATATGTAGGTGATGCCCAAATATTTTGTTGGCATTCAAGATATGCCTATAGTGTAAGGTAATTATATATGTTGAATGCATCCTTTATGGTATATTGTATTGAGACATTAGTAGTTTTTGGCTTATGGGGGAAGGAAGTCCCTTGTACTGTTTTGCTATATAAATGACATGATTAGTCATTATAGGAATACATTGTATCATTGTTCCATTCAAGGATCTAGATTTTATCTTTGTTAAGTATAGTTGTATGGTGAACCTTACATTGAGGTTATTGTTACTACTTTGTCTTTCACCATTCATATTGGATCATTGTAAAAATCTCTTCCATTCATCTATTATGTTGGTTATTTCAACTAATGATTTAGATATTGCTGGATCTTTGATGTAGTCCAACTTACTTTGGCGCTATTGATGGGATTATGGTTGGACTAAATTTGCATATCTTGGGATACAACAATATTTTGGATTGATGATATACAATCTTAAAGTGGACCTTTCAGGACTGATGTTTTTCTGACAAACAGTATTTATCTGTCTTGCAACAAAGATAACTCTTTATTAGTGCATCCAATTTAAGTTGCATCAATGCCATTTGAAAGAAAAAATTGAGAGTTTTTCATGATAAATATTTTGAGTATGCATTGAGAAGAGACGGCCTCTAAAATTTGAAGTAGTGATCCATCTTGCTTTAAGAGTATCTCTTTGTTGAAGCATCTGATTGATGTCTGACTAATGCTATTTGAAAGAAATATAAAGAGCTTTCACAAAAGTTATTATATTGATACTATGTTATTGGGTTAGCCTCAAAAATGCAAGGTACGGGTTTTGGTTTGCTTCGGATCCGGATTTGGATACGAGTTCGGTTCTTCTGCGGGTTCAGCTAGGGTGTGTTTTTTCTTGGCCGGGTTTGCCCATGCAGAACCTGGGCGAACCTGGGAAGAACCCAGAGCGAACCCAAGGTGAACTCGTGTGTCTAGGCGACCATAAAGTGGTTTTTTTTGCATTTTTTAAATGTTTTATGCAGTTTGACTTTGACCCACGCCCAAGGAAACCCTAAAAGTGACCTGTAAAACACTTTAAACACCTAAACTACCTCATTCTTATTCATTTGTTTTGCAAACAAGCATTTTCATTCCAAGAGGCTGAGTTTTCATTTTTGCATGTTGGATTGACAAAAGGAGTTGAAGATTGATCATTGAAGCTTCTACATATGAGGATTCCGATATCCAACAGCAGCATGGGCACAATACTAGTGCTAATGACAGTGCCATTGGCACTACTTGTGATTCATCTAGTCTTCCTACTTCATCTAATGAAATGTTGACATTGATATTGATGATTTAGAGAATCCATTTGATGATTAAAACTTTAAAAGTGTTGTAATATTGAACTTGAAGTTTGAACGATGAATATTATTATATTTATCATGCATGTTTTAAATTATATTCAAGTTTATGGTGGTTTTGTTGTTTATATGATGTTATGTGATATTCTAATCCTAATTCATGCTTCTAGGCTGCATATATATATATATATATATACATGTTTTTTGTATTAATGAACCCAAAACGAACTGAACCCTCCCCCAAAAAAATTTAGCTGAACTGGCGAACCAAACCCCCAAACCCGAACCCGAACCAGTACCGGAACCGACAACTTAGTATTGATATTTTCATCTTTATTGAGGGAAAATAACCTATTAAAGTTCACCTTTTAAAACTATTATTATTTTGTTGAAGATAGTGGCCTATATTGCAGGAAGCATATCTCCTTTTTTCTGACCTCGTTATCAATCCATTTCTAGAAATATTTGGATTCTTAGTATGCTCCTAATCATTTTTTTAATGGATCTATTACCACACTTAAAAATCACAATAATTATAAAATATTATTTAAGGATAAAAGATAAGTAGGAAAGTCTACCTTTGGATCGAGAAGTAGCATTGCAATTGCCTTTGTATGTTTACTACTAAAGACATTTTGTGTAATTTCCCCAACTCAAATCATGAGGATTAGTAGCACATTGGCTGTCCTTTCCTTGAATTACCCAAGAGGAACAGGACGTACAACATTATTGTTTTTTAGGGTTTCAATGTGGAGCATTGGATTAAGAGGTGGTGAATCAAGGGTTGACATTAATGTATCACTTTGGGAGATATTATATAACTCTCTAGGGGTCTTTTAGAGCTCATTATGTTGTGAGTTTTCTGTTTATTGCTGCTGCAACTTGGCTTAAGGTCTGAAACCCTTGAGTATCCCTGGTTTCAGAGAGACATATGAGCTCCCCCTAGTCAGAAGGGTGTGTTTTGGTGGAAGAGCTTTGGTCTGTGAAACCCTATAACATCATCTTTTCTGGGCTGCAATTGTTTATCAGGTTCAGAGGCTGATTTAGAGGTGAAATTCGGAGTTGAAGGTTCAGATTTGGTTCAACTATTTCATGATATCTTCACATTTCTGAGCATTCTTGAGGACAGCAACAAAAGTGCAAGTAAATCAGACCTAGCGCTACCTTGTCTTGGAGTTTGACACCATATTTGAGGGCGGCTAGGTTTTGAACAAAGACTGAGGTATTTTGTATCTAAAATCTGCATACTTTATTCTTCTTTATCTCAGAAAAATCAAAGAACAACCATTGTGTTTCATTTCTGGAATTTCTGGGCAGAAATAAGAGGATTCTCTGTACTTTTCCTAAGTTCAATAATACTCAAAAAATTATTTCTTTTAGCAGAAAAATCAGATCATTAATCTGATTGTAAATATGAGTTTGTTGTTGAAATTCTTATATGCAAATTAAGTTTCAGATTTTTCTGTGCCCCTAGTTTTGGGAATATTGTTATTTTTCTATTATCCCTATTTGGGGATATTACATTTTGCTTCAAATTTGGTGTTTGAATAATTCAAAATAAATGAGGGTTCATTTGTACATAATGTATGAGAAACCTATGTTCCACAAGGATGCATCCCCATCCCTCGGTATGTGTTTCTATACCCATGCTATTTTTCTAACCAAATATTGTTTCTAGGATTTTGGAAGTACTTCTAGGCATCACCTTTTCACATTCTCTCAATTCCCTAACCCTGTCAAAAGGGGGCTTGGTACAACATAGTGAGAAATGTAGGAAGACTAGTATCATGTCTTTTAAGGCACAATTGCAAAGTTCAAGAATGAAAGTAAATCAAGATATAATTGGTCATTGAGATTAGACATCAACTTAATGGCATTGGTAAGAAAAATATGATAACAATTTTGTTGAAATCACCCTCAATAGTCTTCTTGGTTCCTATCAAAGTTTCTCATCTCCTGTAATTTTGCTGATAAGTTGGACGTTTTGAGGTTTGCAGACTTGCGTGTTTTATTACTGCAAGATGAACTAGGCTTTAAAAGAAACATTGCAAATGAAAAATGCCAAATCTAAGTGTTCAATGGACTCTATTTAGGCTAGTTTAATTAACGTGATTTTCTCTAGTAGAACTAACATTTCTATATTCATGAACATTCTAATATGGCCATTTTGTTCTTGGTTTTGAAAATGCATGTCTGTTTTGATAAGACTAAGAATATGCTTGAGTTGAAAGACTCTCAGTGGGTTATGTGATTGAATTTCTAACTCATGGTTTCTGTTGTGAGCAGGTAATCTTTCCTGCTCTTGACACAAGGGTAAAGAATGTAGCTCTAACTTACTCACTCGAGCATATAGGGGAAAATGACCTTTTTGACCATGTGTTTGGTTTGCTAAATTCAGCTACAGAACATGACAATAATGGGTTACTGGAGTTACGTCGAGAGCTTGTGAGTTGTACAGAGGCCATTCAGATCTCTCTATGTCAACATATGTCAAAAGAAGAGGAGCAGGTATGCACTTATTTAAATAAGATCCTTAGTTATGGATGTTGAGATCATATTATCTACCCTTCATCTGATAACTCTACCTAAATGCTGATAAAATGAGTTATGATCATCTGTTAGGTCAAGGAAATTAGATCTTGTTAGCTAAACTCTTTTGTTGGTGTGCTGATTGTTTAGCTTTAGCTTTTAGCCCAATTTCAGATCTTCTTTCTGATGTCATGTTATTTCAATCAGTTGTACTTTTGAGTCACATTGACCCATCTTGGTCATCTATATACATCGATATAAATTCTTTCTCTTCTCAGAAGGCTCCTGCAGTGCATGATAATGTCTATTTACAATTATTTTCTCCTTTACAAATTAATGTAATTAATGATAACGTAAAAACAAATTAAGTTAATGCACATTGGCTCTTGCATGTTCGGCAACCAAACTTTAATCAATGAAACGCCTTGGACTGGGCAGGTAATGCTAACCTGAATTTTAAATCTGTCACTAGTGGGTGACAAGTCAACCTAACATGTTGCAACATCACACTAAACAAAAAATGGCTGTACTTACTCTTGATCCACAGAATCTGTGATTAATGCAAAATATATCAGTACTCATTGAATTGGTTTTACTAATCCATTTATCTCAGCCTGAAAAACTGGATTGCCTTTCTGATTGTTTTCCTTGCCACTTCAGAAGTTCTACCGTATTCATCTCTTTGAATTTTATGAGAAGTTTTTGTAAAATCATTACAGGACACAATTCACTAAAGATATAATGTTAAGATAGTGACTGATATTGTAGACATTTGTTTTTGCAATTAGTTGCACTCATGTGGACTTGCAAGGCACCAAAATATAAAATCTTAGTCTATCAAATAATATGCGCCTCTGATTTGGAATGCTTTTCCTATGATCAATGACGTGGGCAGATGTTCAAGGAATTTATGCTTCTTAAAAATGTTGCTTATAGTATAGAATTGAGCCCTCACCTAAACTTGACAAATAACTTGATTGGTTGCAGATATTCCCATTACTTACACAGCACTTCTCCTTCAGAGAGCAGGCTTCACTGGTGTGGCAATTCATGTGCAGCATTCCAGTGAATTTGATGGAAGAATTCCTTCCATGGCTTCTTTCCTCGATTTCGATTGATGAAAAGAAGTACATGATAGAATGTATGCGTGAAATAGTCCCTGAAGACAAACTACTCCAAGAGGTAGTGTTTTTTGCAAGTTACTTAAGAGAGGCAAAATGAAGTCACCCTTTCAAGTTATTCCTTTGACAAGTGTTTTCATGGACAATGAAGGTTGTGTATACCTGGATGCAAGAGAAGACATTACGAGTGGACATCAAAGATATTATCTTACTCAAAGCTAAACAAACAATATGCTGGTTAGAGGAACCAGAGTGTAATGCAGTGGTGGCAGAAAAAACTCCAATTTTTATACATGGTTCAGATGTATTTGAACACAGTAAAAAAAATGGCAAAAGGCCCTCAGTTATCAAGCACAACCTTGCAATTAACCATGCCAGCAATTTGTTGACATCTCCAATCGATGAGATTATACATTGGCATAAAGCTATTATGATGGAGCTAACAGAAATTACTGAAGAGGCACATAGGATGCATCTTGAAGGAGAGATTTCAAATATGCCTGCATTCATTGATAGGTTGCAATTTTTTGCAGACGTTTGCATCTTCCACAGGTATTCTGTTTACTCTTCCATTTGAGGTTGAGCTCTTATATGTTACATTTTAATAAACTGACACCCCATGACCAGTGTTGCAGAGGACAACATTTTGTTTCCAGCTATTGGTCAGAAAGTTAGAAGATGCTTGTCTTTTGTTGATGACCACGCACAAGAAAAAAGACAGATACATAATTTTCAAAGCCTTGTAGAAAGTATGCATATTGTAGGAGAAAATTTGAATACTTCTGAAAGTTCCAGTAAGTTTTGTGGACAGGCTGACCTGATAATGGAGACAATTCAACAACATTTTCTGGATGAGGAGTTTGAGGTAGGCTCCTTGGCTTTTTCATAGCACTTTTGTTAATTGTTGGGCAATAAATACATATAGCTCAACATGGAATGATTGTTCATTAATGTGAATGTGTGAATGGATTATTTTCTTAGGTGCTTCCTCTTGCACGTGAGCATTGTAGTATTCAAGAGCAACGTATTCTTTTGTATGAAAGCCTATGTATAATGCCATTGAAATTATTGGAGCGTGTCCTTCCTTGGCTTGTTGCAACCCTGAGTGAACAGGAGATGAAGGAAATGCTTCAGAACATGCACCAAGCAGGTTAATTTTTCAAATATTTTATGAATGTTATCTTGAGTGTACATGCACGCATGTATCTCAAAAAAATGAGTTATGTATTTTATGAGGAAAATTACTAAATGGTTAAAAAGACGACTGCATTTTATATTTTTTAGTTCTTTAATTCTTTAATGAGACAGTGGAAATAATTCTTGTTCTTAGTTACTTGTGATGCAGCTCCTAATGCTGATATGGCTTTAGTTACACTTTTCTCTGGATGGGCTTGCAAAGGAAAGATAAATACTGGCTTCATGTCTGGAAGATTTATTTGCATTTCTTCAAATTCTGCAAAGGGTTGCTGCACAGAGAAGAAAAAAGAAAATTTATTAGACATGAACGATAACTGTAATGTTTGTAATAGAGAATCACAAAGCCAGGATAATTGTGGACACATTTCAACAGAAACACATGAAAGGCCTTTAAAACGACCTCACTCTTGTAAAATAGAGCATCTAAGTTGCACTTCTGATCAATGTACTTCAATAACTTCATTTACACGTTCTAAAAACCCCTCTCTTAGGCAACTTTATGGCCCTCCTGAACTGGGTGAAACTAGTAAAAACTTGTGTACAGTTGCACAATCTACAGGAAGGAATTTGAAATGCTTTTCTTTCAATTCAGAAGCTAGTACATCTTTTAGTTCTAGCATATTTGATTTAGCGGCTAATATTGGTTCCTCAGATGTTAGTCAAGAACACAAACCCATTGCTCACATTTTTCACTTTCACAAGGCTCTCCGCAAGGACCTCAAGTACTTGGATATTGAATCAGCTAGGATATCAAATTGTGATACAACATTCCTTCGGCATTTCTATGGACGCTTTCATCTTCTGTGGGGTTTGTATCGAGCTCACAGCAATGCTGAAGATGAAATTGTTTTTCCAGCCTTAGAGGCAAAAGAGGCTCTTCATAATGTAAGTCACTCTTATACCATTGACCACAAGCAGGAGGAAAAGCTTTTTGAAGACATTTCTGTCGTTCTTCTTGAGCTTTCAGAGTTGCATGAGAATAGGACTTGGAATAACCTGTCTATAGAATCAGATGCCAGCACTTCTCCAGTTGGAGATCAGATACTGAAGCATGGAATTCTTTCTACAAAGTTGCAAGGCATGTGCAAGTCATTACGAATAGCATTAGATCTTCATGTATCCCGAGAAGAACTTGAGTTGTGGCCACTATTTGACACCCATTTTTCTGTAGATGAACAAGATAAGATTGTAGGTCGGATAGTTGGAACTACAGGTGCTGAATTACTCCAGACAATGCTGCCATGGGTGACAGCAGCACTTACACAAGAGGAACAGAATTTAATGTTGGATATTTTGAGAAATGCTACACGTAATACAATGTTTGATGAATGGCTGAATGAATGGTGGAAAGGATCTCCAATGTCTGCTAACCAGTCACCATCTGTATTAGAGGAACAGACTGTACCTCCTTCAGGTACTGCAGAATCATTGCAAATGGTGGCAGATTACCTATCTGAGATTGATTGTGATAGTTCTAATTTGAATGAGGAGATTTCAGGAAAGTTGAATTGCTTGACTGAAATAGATAGTTCTGAAGATTATCAACTCTCTTTTGAAAATGCTTGTAAAGATGGTGACTTGAAGAGTTCTAATGGTATACCAATTGAGAAGATCAGAGCTTCTGCATGTACTGTTGCTCCTTCAAGGAAAGATAAGCAACACATATTGGAAACAGATGTGGTGCAAGATGTTCAAAAGCAGGTCAAACAAGGCAGTCAGAAATTCAAGCCTGGGTGGAAGGACATTTTCAGAATGAATCAGGAAGAACTTGAATCAGCCATAAGAAAGGTGTCAAGAGATACTTCATTGGATCCACGCAAAAAAGCATATCTTATGCAAAATCTTATGACCAGGTTAATTCTTAAGCATGTTGATATCTTATATACTTTACACAAATATTGATATCAAAATAATACAAATCTGACTGGATGGTTAATGCTTTTAGTCGCTGGATAGCTGCACAACAGCAATTGCCTCAGACAGAAGCATCTCCTTGGGGCAATGGAGAAGACATACGTGGACAATGCCCATCATATAGAGATGCAGAGAAAAAATGTTTTGGCTGCAAGCATTATAAGAGGAATTGTAAACTGCTTGCTGCTTGTTGTGGCCAGTTATTCACCTGTAGGCTCTGTCATGATGAAGACAGCAACCATTTGATGGACAGGTTAGACTTCCATGGACTAAAATTCTTATGATTTGTTTCTAATATAATTCTATGTTCTTTAATGATATCAGAATTTTATTGCTCATCTTATAAGCTATTATTGCAGGAAAGCAACAACAAATATCATGTGCATGAGGTGTTTGCGTATTCAGGCTATTGCACCAACCTGTGCTACTCCATCTTGTAAAGGGTTTTCCATGGCACGCTATTTCTGCAGCATATGCAAATTCTTTGATGATGAAAGGTTATGGAAGATTTCCAAAAATCTCTGTTTCGTGTTCTTAATCTTCATTTTTCCTTACAAAACTAAAGAACATCATACATCAATGGAGGCATGATTATCATATACTCTTCTTTACTTCAAAATTTAACATTTGATTTTTTCTTAAGAGCCAGAGCAATTGATTGATCGCTATCTTCTATGCCATTTTTGATATGCTGGCTGGTAATTGAATAGTTTTCCTGTCTCTTGAAGTATATCCCTGTACATGCACATTAGGTATCAATATAGTTACTGCCTAACAACTCAATATTACTACCACTTTTCTCTTTCCTAACTTGACTGAAAATAATGCCATATTGTGTACTATCCTCTTTTCAGAATTTTTAGGAAATATGTAATTTTTTTGTATTTTCTGATTTATAGGATTTT